>JAJGRW010001009.1:0-184104 GCA_025461045.1 Carex parvula | reverse complement strand
CCAAAACAGCAAAAATGCGTTAACCTTTCTAGAATTATTAAGTCCGTGTTTTATTTATAAATTGTGTGCTTTAGTAAAAAAAAATAGACAAATATATATATAAGTCTATTTTTAGTGTTTGTTCCTTGTAGAGTCCAAAAATATAGATAAAACGGTTTAGAGATAATTTAAATTGATGATGGCAATTAATTATCAGGAACGATAAAGTAGTGATCTGGGGGTTCATGTAGTCGCATAATAACTTAATTAGCAAAATTAATTAATTAGAAGAAGAAAGTTTGACGGCAGCACGGAACCCGACATTTTTATTATATCCAAAGTTTAATTCAAATTATATTTATGCCCAGAATCGAGCCATTTTGAAAAATGCCCAAGCCGGCCACCAAAATTGCCGGTTAGGGGGTAGGTAGGAGTAAGCCGGCCATTTTGTGGCGGCTTACTCGTTTTTTTTTTTAGAGACACTATGAAGAGCAAAATAATGAAATATAACACTGAAAATTTGTTTTTTTGTTTAAATTATTTGATAGATTACTTTTGATATTAATTAGCATATTATACTAAAATACGCTACATTACTTGAATTATGTTGAATTACACTATATTAAGTAAATTACACTAAATTACATTATACGCTAAAATACGGTAAATTACGCTAAATTACATATGAATAGGGACGATCTTCACTGAAAAGGCTAAAACGACGGCGAAACTTCAAACGGTCATAAAACGGCGCTCGAGTGTCCGATTTCAGCAAATGACCACTTTTCGAAAGTTTGCGAAAATGCGCATGCGTCTGTGCCGGCTATGCCGGATTTCGAAATTCAGAATTGCCAACAAACTAAGGGAAGAGCCTCAAAACTTGAGTTGAAGTTTCCGATTAAGATTTTCATTTATATTATTCAATCCAAGTAGCTCAGTAATTAGTACATAATGAACTTGTAGAATACCAATTTTTACTATTTTTGGAATTTTTTTACTATTTTTTATGATTCATGAAAGATGGCACATAATCGGTCTACTTAGCGTAATTTTGCGTGTTTAGCGTAATTAGTGAAGTTATGTAATTTAGCGTAATTTAACATAATTTAGTGTAATTCTACATAATTTCTTGTGATATAGTGTATTCAACATAATATTGCAAGTAATGTAGCGTATTTTAGTATAAATATGCTATTATATATCGAAGAAGTAATCTATCAAATAATTGAAACCAAAAAATTTAAATCTTCAGAGTTAGATTTCACTATTTTGGCTTTTCATAGTGTCTCTAAAAAAAATAAAAAAAATGAGTAAGCCGTCCCAAATGGCCGGCTTACCTCTACCCCTAAGCCGGCCATTTTGTAGCCGACTTGGGTATTTTCAAAATTAGCTCACGATTCTGGAACATAAATATTAATTCTATTAAGTTTGGATATTATAATAAATCTCGGGCACGGAACCGTACAAAACCGCTAAATGCGGAACGAAATTAAAAATCTGGGAAGAAAGTTTCACGACAGACCCTTTTTATTTGAAAATAATTGTTTTGATAAATAAGACTTTCAAAGTTCGTTACCTCAAGGAAGCAGTACAAATCAAAGCCTTAGAAAATAAGATTATAAGACTTTCCAACTTGTACTTTATTTTCTCAATTGAATATATCATCACCTCTTTATAAAAAAAAAATGTTGCGACGCTATCTTCATTGCTATTATTATTATTATTAGTTATCAATTGAACTGAATCGGTATATTATGAATTCATATACACCGATAAAGAAGAGGACGGTTCAAATGCCTCCATTTTTCATGCCTCCACCATGCCTCCATTTTAAAAACTTTAATAACTCAAATTTAAAACTTAAAAGTCAAAATAAACCGTTAGATATGATCTACATCATTTTATCTATGTGCTCATAAAAAATTATCACATTTTGATTTTGTTTTTATGTGAATCAATAAGTTGAAAAATCAACATCTAGAAATTATCCACATTAGTATGTTTTTTTACAAGCTCTTGATGACAAACAAAACAAAATCGAAATGTCATAATTTTTTACACGTGCATAGATAAAATGATTTAGATCATATCCAACGGTTTTATTTTGATTTTTAAGTTTTAAATTTTGAGTTATTAAAGTTTTTAAAATAGAGGTATGGTGGAGGCATGAAAAATGGAGGCATTTGAACCCTCCTCATAAAAGAATCTATAAAACAATGACGCTCTTTAAATGACAATAAATATCTATAATAATTGGTTCGGTCAGAAACGATTCAAGCCTTGTTGTTAATTTATTTGGAATTTTCTTATCCCTTCGCTATTAAATCTTTTAGTGTTAATCAGATCTTATTCAAAATAAAATCTATAAATCTCTTTTTTCTTATTAAGCATGTATATCTCCTGCTTCGTCAACAGCTGTGATTAGAAGATAAAATTTTGGATTGAATATCAGCTCTCTGATCAAATAGTTTACCTTTTTTTTTATTATTCTATACATTTTTTTATGTATTTTTACGTATAGAAGTCTATATTTATTTAGACACGTACTCGCTGACGCCTCTCCAGCGCTCCCTATCTCACATAATCTACACTTTCACCTCTTTTTCTATTTATTTTTTGAAATCTTTACTAAACCCCTTTATTTTCCGAAATTTTTTTAGTTGACACCCTAAAAAAACGAATAAAAATGATTACCACCCGTTTGGGCCTAATTTCAATCCTACCACCCACGCCAACTAGGTTCGCGCACCAAATTGGCGGGTACGCGCACTGGGTTGGCGCACCAGGTGCGCGGACTGGGTTGGTGCACTGGGTATAATATTAAGCAACTGTTAGAATTGATGTTGCAGGTTGAAATTCAAATTTTTTTATATAAATTGATTGAATATTTGAATATTCTAATATTTGTAACATATTTTATACGGAATGTGTATAATATTTTAATAGAAGAAAACAAAAATGTCAAATGCAATTTGAGTCAAACCGTAGAATCCTCCATTCATTTATAATATTTTAATATTTGCAGTTTGGAAATTTCGATCTAAAATAAAAGCAACTGTTAGTATCCTCCTTTCATTTATAATATTTTAATAAAACATGTATAATATTTTAATATTAAGCAACTGTTAGAATTGATGTTGCAGGTTGAAATTTAAATATTTTTATATAAATTGATTGAATATTTTAATATTCTAATATTTGTAACATATTTTATTCGGAATGTGTATATTATTTTAATAGAAGAAAACAAAAATGTCAAATGCAATTTGAGTCAAACTGTAGAATTCTCCATTCATTTATAATATTTTAATATTTGCAGTTTGGAGATTTTTCTAGGTGCGCCAATTCAGTCCGCACCTGGTGCGCCAACCCAGTGAGGACACCCGCCTATTTGGTGCGCGAACTCAGTTGGCGTGAATGGTATAATTGAAAATAGACCCCTGAGGGTGGTATTCATTTAATTTGATTTTTTTTGGCGTGGGTGGTATGATTAAAAATTTCGGCTTTATTTGATTGTGGGATAGTCGATTTTTGTTTGTCCTGATTTGTTCCATTTTTAAATGCCATTTAAGAAAAAAATTGATTGTGGGATAGTCGATTTTTTGTTGGTGCTGATTTATTTCCATTGTATGTGATCAATGCTCAAATCTTGGTCAATTCAAATTGATCTCTAATCTTTATTCAAAAATAATACACAACTGAAAATGTTTAGATAGCCATCATCGCCACAATTTACAGTACGATTAAGTGATTTTGTTTGGTTCTTAGTACGTAAAGTGATGATATATAGCTAGTGCACAAATCGAACAAGTTGTTTATGCGAAGGATTTTATGGCAAGTTAGATTAGATAGGTAGTAGGTTTTCAATTTGGTCAAAATTGTCATATTCACATTTAATGAACTTCCTTTATGAGGCCAGACAAAACATCAACTCCTTTTATCACGCATCAGCAGGTTGCACAAAACAGCAATATAATAAAATAACTATAAACATATAATTTCAAAAACAATTCAAACCTATAATTTTCAAAACAATCCAGATGTGGAAAATTATTTACCGATATTTTTATTAAAACCCTCAAAAAAAAACAAATTATCAAATCTGCTCCCACTCCAAAGTTATAATTATTTCTACCCTAACCGCCCGTGGGCTGGGCGGTCCACTTTTCCCACCAGACCGCCCAGTGGCTGGGCGGTCCACTACCATGAGCTGACCGCCCAGCAGCTGGGCGGTCCGCTAGTGTTTTTTTTTTTTTTTTTTTAAAGATTAGATTAGAGACAATATGAATATCAAGATGCTGAATTCTTAACGCTAAAAGTTCGAATTTTTTTTGTAAATATTAGTTAGATTACTTCTATGAAGCATATTTATACTAAAATACGCTAAATTACTTGGAATTATGTTAAATTACGTTGAGTTACACTATATTAAGTTAAATTACACTAAATCACATTACATTACGCTAAAATACGGTAAATTACATATGAATAGGGACGATATCTTCACTGAAAAGGCGAAAAACGATGACGAAATGAAAATCTTAAGTAATTTACTCAATATGTAATTACTTAAGTGAGTTATACTAAATTACTCAATACGCTAAATTACTTAAGTGAGTTATTCTCAAGCTTTCCGAAAAGTGCTCATTTGCTGAAATCGGACACTAAAATACGCTAAATTACGCAATACGCTAAAATACGCTAAATTACTCAATACGCTAAATTACTCAATACGCTAAAATACGCTAAATTACTCAATACGCTAAATTACTCAATACGCTAAAATACGCTAAATTACTCAATACGCTAAACTACTCAATACGCTAAAATACGCTAAATTACTCAATACGCTAAACTACTCAATACGCTAAAATACGCTAAATTACTCAGTACGCTAAAATACGCTAAATTACTCAATACGCTAAACTACTCAATACGCTAAAATACGCTAAATTACTCAATACGCTAAATTACTCAATACGCTAAAATACGCTAAATTACTCAAGTGAGTTATACTAAAATACGCTAAATTACTTGGAATTATGTTAAATTACGTTGAATTACACTAAATTACGCTAAATAACAATAACTTCGCTAATTATGCTGAAATACAGTAAATTATGCTAAACTACGCAAAATTACGCTAAAGTAGACCGATTCTGTGCCATCTTTCATGAATCATAAAAAATAGTAAAAAAATTCCAAAAATAGTAAAAATTGGTATTCTACAAGTTCATTATGTAACTAATTTACTGAACTACTTGGATTGAATAATAGAAATGAAAATCTTAATCGGAAACTTCAACTCAAGTTTTGAGGGTCTTCCCTTTGTTTTTTGGCTATTCTGAATTTTAGAATCCGCCATCGCCGGCACGGACGCATGCGCATTTTCTCAAGCTTTCCGAAAAGTGCTCATTTGCTGAAATCGGACACTCGAGCGCCGTTTTATGACCGTTTTTATTTCGTCGTCATTTTTCGCCTTTTCAGTGAAGATATCGTCCATATTCATATGTAATTTACCATATTTTAGTGTAATGTAATGTGATTTAGTGTAATTTAACTTAATATAGTGTAACTCAACGTAATTTTTAACATAATTCCAAGTAATTTAGCGTATTTTAGTATAAATATGCTTCACAGAAGTAATCTAACTAATATTTACAAAAAAAATTCGAACTTTTTAGCATTAAGAATTCAGCATCTTGATATTCATATTGTCTCTAATCTAATCTTTAAAAAAAAAAAAAAAAAAACACTAGCGGACCGCCCAGCTGCTGGGCGGTCAGCTCATGGTAGTGGACCGCCCAGTGGCTGGGCGGTCTGGTGGGAAAAGTGGACCGCCCAGCCCACGGGCGGTTAGGGTAGAAATAATTATAACTTTGGAGTGGGAGCAGATTTGATAATTTGTTTTTTTTTTTGGGGTTTTAATAAAAATATCGGAATTATTTACCCACCAAACCAGCACTGGTACATGTACAATCATTCTAGATATCTACGACCAATACTACAAAGATTATAATCATGTTAAAAATGCTTTGGAAAACAGAAGTACTATAAAATTATTTAAAATATGTAGATTCCTTCGCTTTATTATATATTAATCAGTGTTTTAAACAATGATATGTACTCGTCGGACAGACGAGTACTGCTAAGTGATTAATAGACAAGCGACTGATTTATCGAAATTTTGCAGACAATTTTGTGTTTTCATTAAAATTATGTACATATTCTCATAAGTTATTAAAATTAATTTATTTACCTTATCAAATTTATCAAACAAACTTATTTTAACTTACTTTCCTTGTTAATTAATAAAGTTTCATTACGAATAAATGTAGAAAAAATAATAAAAATGACTGACTAATCGACCGTATAAATTGAAACGGGTGATTAATCGGGTCGTTTAACAGAAAACAAGCGATTAATCGGAAAATTTGCAAATAACCTTTCGACAAGACTGTTCGTGATGGTTTGATCACTACCACCGACTAATTGACCGACTAGTCTGACTAAGTAACTGTTTTTCACAGTTTTTAACATCTACTTGAGAAACATATCATATGAAGATTTTTTTTTTTTTTTTTTTTTTTTTGAGAAAGCATATTATATATGAAGAATTAATTGCAAGTGGATGAAATACATGGACATTTTAGTAGAAAGAATGTCGCATGATCTTAATAGAAGGAAAAGGCTAGAAGAATTGCTCCCATAGTCCCATGTTTTGGTGAGACCTGGACGCAACTATACCAAAATTGCAAGCCATGGTCCATACGCAAGTTAAGAAGATAAAAACATTAATGTTGCAACTATTGATGCATGGTGAATTAGCAGTGCACATGCTATTAAAACAGTGCAAGTAGAAGAAAGGTGGTGTCAAATTGGGTTATGACCAAATGCACTATTGTTGCATGTATTTCTCCCCCAATTTAGCAATTTTTATAACATGGGTTTTTCCCTCGTGTATCTTTTTCCTCGGAAAATAATGCTATTACTTGGCAATGTTGGCTTCTTACCTGAGTCCACTGGTATCAAAATGGAAGAGACTGATGATGTTAGATCAGGATTGTACAGCTTGTTTATTGAAATAAAGCCGTACAAGTGTACACAGACTTGATAATGAATAGTACAATTAATATATTATGTATAGTGTACTTTATTGACAATTAATTATCTTATAAAATTGACAATTTGTCATTAAATACAATTAAAGAAAATTTTACATTTATTGTATATTTTAGGCAAAGATCTAACATACTCATATATGTGTGTAGAATTAAATTTAAATGTCATGACCAACATGCATCTAAATTTATTAGAATTTAAAGTTTGTTATTTCTATGATATTTATTTCAGAATTATCTGGTGAAATAAATTTATTTCTCCAATCAAAATCTTTTTAGGTGTGATAGATTCCGAATCCATATTATGTTAGCAAATCAAAAACTCATTTTAATTTCCTAAATCATAGAGATATTGTAATATACATTATGACTACTCAAACAATATAGATGATACATGTCATTCAATATCACAATCCACATAAACATAATTGTTCGTGTTAATTCTTGTCTCATAATATCGCAAATAAGTTCAAGATAGAAATGTGTCATTCTTGTGACTTATTACTTTTGTGATTCCGAAATAGATTATATTTTATGATTAACTATTTAATAATATTACGTGCATGTAATTCTACTTCATCATGGGACTCAGAGATATCATCACTCGCATAATAAACACGAAAAACATTAGTCGTTTTGATGACCACGTTCCCTCTGCACAAGTCATGCACATTGTAACACTATCTTTAGAGCATCTACGATGGTGATTTCTTTTAAATTGCTAATCTGATGTGTCAATTGCTAATATAATTGTTGAGTTGTAGGCCAATTTTTTTAAAAAAAAGCAAATTTGCTTATAAAGCAAACGATTTTTCTTTTGGACATATTGGTACTCTCTCTCTTTCCTATTGGCTCTGACTCCTTTGTTCTCTTTTCTATTGGCTCTGATCCAATTTCTGAGATAGAGGGGTTAAGAAATTAAAATGAACTTAATTTTTAAATAGTGTTTTACAACTGTTTTTATTTTTTTACGGATTGCTGGGTCGGAGATGCTCTTATAATCATAATCTCCGGTCAATGCAAGTATTGGACAGTATTTACAAATATACTCTTTTCATGTATCAAAAATGAATAGCTTGAAGGTAAGATATGTTTGTTTTATTTGCATTTGTAATGTATTAACACTAAAATTTAATTTAGCTGACAAGAATGGACTTGGACAACTTTGATGACTTCATATCCACAGTCAATTAATGCAACTTGGATAAAATTAAAGCTTTTAATTGGATTGGTATACTCAATCCCAACTTGTTAGGCAATTCCCTTACTACTAACACAACAAGTTTTTTTTTTTTTTTTGAAGGTTAGTGGAAGTTTCCTAACACAACAAGTTAGTCGAATCAATATTTTGGAAATGTATTTTTTGAAAAGAAAATGTGTTTTTTTACAATTTCTATCACTTAAACATGTTGCTTATCAAATATGAGTTTTTCCAAAAAAAAAATATATATATCCCTGGTCAAAAGATAATTAAAAGGTCTACAAAGTTTAAATTTTCCATGAATAACTAATCCTTATTTGAAAATTATATCAGATTATTTAGATATATAACATCATTTAACTGGCAAAAAATGCATTTACAATTTAGATCATTTATTTTAACGAGTTTCTACTTTAAGCCGTCTGAATCTTAGAAACAAGTAGTAATTAATTTTTGTATTTGTAGCATTATTCTACTGAAAGTGTCTTGAATTCATATAGCATTTGATATCAAGATCCATGACTGTAGATTAATGTGTTAAGATCTATATAGTGAAAAAAAATATATATAATTGCCTAGCATGATATAACAAAACAGACAACAAATGATGATGATGATGATGATGATGATGTGGGAGCATGGGCGGATCCAGAATTTTCATCGGATGGGGGGCAAAAAAACAGCGATTCGGATTCAAATCCATTAGCAATCGGGTATTAGATAAAAAAAACAATGCTCTAACTTATGATTTCCAATGCTTTGACCTCTAATTTTCAATGTTTTAACTTCTAATCCTAATTACCAATTAGAATTCAAGAAATTTATCCTAATTTTAACTCTAAATTTAACCCAAATTACAAATCAAAATACCAGAGGGAAGCAAATAAAATTTCAGAGGAGGGTAAAGTTGGTCCAAACCTATAAATCACCAACTGTCCCACCCTTCCTCACTCAATATGGGTCCGCCATGTGTGAGAGGTCATGAGTTTGAAAGCCGGATGGATGAAATCTTTTGTTGTAATAACATGATATATTAAAATAGTTGGATGTTTTGACCTCCTACATTTACTTAAAAATAATAATAATAATGACAACGACAATTACTACTCCCATAAGTTATGTTATTATCATTATTTTCATAAATTATTATTAATAATAATATTATTATCGTCGATATTATATAATCTTATCTAATAATTTTCTCCTTTTTAAACAGCAGAAAGATAGCACTTTGATTTCATTTGTATAAATCTACTGATTAATTTACTTTGCCTATTGAAATAACACTATTTTAGTAATAATATTTTTTTTATTTCTCAAATTAGTAAAAAAAAAAACAAAAACAAAAAGTCATACTGAGGCCCAGGCACACATTGAAAGATGTGCAAGGATTTTTAGAGAAGAATATAAGGAAATTCAAGATCTAGTACAGGAGGTTATAAATCAATGGGTTTGACTACAAAGTGGTAGTTGATCTAGATGAGTTTTATTATTTTCTTACTGTCTTTTTACTGAGTGTTTGTTTTTCAATGTGTTTTGTTTGTTAATGTGGTTTAATTTACATTGAACCTATTTGTAATTCCATTTTTAGATTTTTTGTACTGAAACTTAAAACCGTTTCAAACCCAATCAATAAAAAGCAAATAAGGACTAAGTGTTGTCCTAACGACACCTAGAGAGAGGTGAATATGAGATATTTTAAAATTTTAATCCTAAATGGTTTGATATTCGCTATAAAGATATATTTAATGTGTATGTAAGTTATTCTTAGCAGAAACAAGAAAACTTAAACTAAGTAAGTGTATGTAAAGTAAATAGAAGAGTAAAGAGACACTTGACACGAGATATGTTTACGGAATTCGACACTAACACCTACGTCTCCGGGGCTTAGCGACCTTCTTGATGGCGCGCCTTTCTTTACCCAATGAGAAAGGAGTATAAGATGTAACCGGTGAGCCTTTACAAACTCTGAAAAATCACACGGCCCGAGCATGGAATTGGTTTTTGAGCACTAAAGGCTCTAGTGTTTAAACAAATAAGCTCACACAAAACACTCTAATTATTACACAAGATTGAGTATGGTGGAGTATGCTTGAGATTGTTATAAAGATATTGAAGTTTGATGCACAAGCAACAATGGAGAAATCTAGATCCGTTTCAAAAGTATTTCAAAAACATAGTATTGCAATTTGAGGCGGCTAGAAGAGATGTGTAAAACCTAGATTTTGCTTATATTTATAGAGAGAGAAACAAAATAAGGTAACTGGCATCAACCGTTATAACGGTCAATTAGTCGTTGTAACGGTTGGTCCCATTTAGTAGGTTTTGCCGTGCTTGAAACCCTAACGCTTATTAAGCATTGCAGCGGTGGTCACAACGAAACTCTCTGGAGACTTTGGGGTCCGAAATGAATTATTTCGTTATAATGCCTGATTAGCCGTTGTAACGGAATAAATCGATTACTCTGTGGATTTCTGAATATGAATTGCTCGTTGTAACGCCTAATTAGTCGTTGTAACGACTTAGGTCAATTACCTCAATCTCAAGCATGTTTTACTAATTTCACAAATTTCTAATTAACAACTAGTCTTGAGTTAAGTGTTCTAAGTTCATTCTTTGGTTCATTATAGCACATCCTTGATATGTGTAGCAATTGATGATTCATCTTTGATGTATATAGCAATTAATGTCATTATGAACATGTATAATATCTCAAAACAAAAAACTATAAAATTCAACTAATATATATTTTGCAAATCTATCTAAATCTAGTCAAATAGACTAAATAAATTATTGTATAGTCCAACACTAAGATCCTTATTTTTTCCTAAAAAATAAATACTGAGGCCCAGGCAGCCAGCCGTATCCACATTGGGATACTTGGTGATTTCTGTACAGTACTGAGCACCGGGAGAACTTTGTATTTATAGAAAATATTATTAAATAATAGAAAGAAAGAGAAATACTACTTTAGAATTTAGAATTTTAGATGCATAGATGGACAAAATAATTTCTCCTGCTCAAAAAGTTATCTTTTTGTTGTTTTCCGTTTGCCTTGGATCTTTGTGATCTTGGACAATTACATAAAGAATGAGCAAGTAGAATTTACTTACTAGTGTGATCACAAATGATTCAAAACAATTAGGAGCGGATTCAGAATTTTCGTCCGGGGGACAAAAAAATATCGAATCGGATTTAAATCCATTAATTAATTGGGTACTCGAAAAAACAATGTTTTAACTTATACTTTCCAATATTTTGACTTGTAATTTCTGATGCTCTGACTTATAATTCTAATTACCAATCAAAATTTAACATATTTATTTCAATTTTAACCCTAAATTTAACTTGAATTACAAATTAAACGTTCAGAGGGGGCAAAAAAAAATCCAGGGGGACAAAGTCGATCGGAACCAATAAATTTCTACTAAAACTCAAAATTCAAGAGGGACAGACGATCGGAATCAATAAATTTCCACTAAAACTCAAAATCCAGGGAGGCCAGCTGTCCCCCCTGGAATACACTGGATCCGCCCCTGAAAACAACCTGAAAACAAAACAAAAAACACTGGATGAGAGAAATATTTCCTGTCCAAAGTTGGAGCGATAATTTTTTTTTCCAGTTCATCTATGCCTCTAAATTTTAATTATTCTTTTTTCTATTATTTTATAATATTTTTTATAAATAATATTCTGTAGCACCGGCGTACTGACGCGTGATATGGTGGGTCTACCATGTTACCCTCTGTTTGTTTTTTTATAATTCAAGGAAGTTGGGCCCAGAGACGCGGTCCCAACTACCATCGCTACCGTTAATTCACTGATTAAACAACTCTCATCTGATCTGCACAAAGACCCCAAGAACAAGAATAAAGGGACCTATAGAATTGAGTTATTCACATTATTGCCATTGTTGAAATGTTGAGGGATCACGTGGTTAGATTTTCCGTAGGCCCAGCACCAAGAAGAAGCATCATTATCTTTTATTAGATTCATTTCAGACAACGTTAAAACATCATAATCCTTCTCTTGTAATTAATTAATCACATGACATTGTCAAATTGAACATGAAGGATTCAGCGATCGCACTACATTCAATCATAAGGTTTATAATTTGGCTTATAATAGTGATTTGTCAGCCGAATTATATCACAATCACTAACTGCAAGTACTAGCTGAATTATATCAGAATCTCTTTTCTTTTTCTTTTTTGAAAGTCTTCACAGAGACCGTGAAATCATGAGCGAGACTCAAACTCTTAACTTTTGAGTAATCATAATTCTAAAACTTTTTTTTTAGCCAACTTAGCTACCGCCTCATTTCTATCACTGTGGCTATGTGTTTGAGTGAATTCTGGAGGACCCCACCACGTGGGTGAGACTAAGGCAAAGTTTTGAATTTTGAAATGTATAAGTGGACCCCACCACGTAGGTATCAACTATCAATTACCAAATATGAAGTTATGAACTCACAACTCAAATATGAACACGTGGGTATCACAGTAATTGACATTTTTTTATAATAAGTTGACTTTTGAATTCCAAATATCGAATTCTTAATACTTCTCAAATAATTTTTTTTCCTCAAAATTTTATTAAAACAGTTGAAAAATTAAAAAATTAAAATAAGTACATATATATTTTCTTTTGGATTTTTTTTAACCTTCTTGTGGTACCGAATCATTTCCGAATTATATCCGAATTATACCCGAATCACGAATTTTTGACCTCGCCGAACCGAACCCGAACTTTTAATTTGTTACTATGCTTGAAGAGAGAGGTGCAGGCGCATATTCACAGAAAAAACGAAGGAACATGAGATACGCAAGGGAAATCACGCAAGAAGCTCAGAGCTGGTTTGGAATAACATGAAAGATAGAATGAGAAATTGCAAGTAGAGTAGATTTCTTATTTGTGTTTATTTTATTTTAATCGCAATTTAATTTTAAACAAATGTACTTTTGATACCCCTGGTGTCTACATATCAATAGCAAATTGGAGGCTGGACCTCCATATTTCGTCTCAAAAAAAAAATTAGACAATTACTCAGTCAATTGTCATCATTTAAATATATTGTTCAATTGTCAGGAAATTATTTAGCCAACAGTCATTTTCTAATTTGGATGAAAGTACTTTTAAAAAGAAAATCTGAATACAATTATCCTCTCTGTTCCATCCTTTCTGCAAAAAAAATCAGAATTTTTTTTTGTCTATTCCGAATTTCAAAGTTTTTGACAACAATGTCTTAGTTTTAAAAAAAAATTTAATAACATTATTCCTACTTTATGAATAAATGCATTGACAAGTCATTTCGAACTCACATATTCATAAAGCAAAAAATGATCAATTTTGTGTTCAGTTCAATAGTAAGGATTTTTATGAGAGGTATGCAAAAAAAAAAAATTATTGATACACTTAGCGAGTTACGAACTGTTGTGAATTAATCAATTTAGATTGTAATTAAATTGTTCAGAAATGAATAATTTATTTTACAAAGGTAAACAATAGTCCGATTATACATAAATCTATACTTGTAAATTAACATATGTGTTCATAAAATAGTCATTATTATGGGAGTTTCCAAAAGAACAGTATGTGAATCCATTGAGCTGTATATGTACTTGTATTGTGTGTTACTTGAAGAGTCCAGATCTAGATTTTCTCGACTAAATCATTAACACTATTTATCACGTTGCAATAAATCAATTTAACACATTTTGATAGATATATAATAATTATTAAATTAAATTATAGAAAAATTCCGTATAGATCTGTCCAACAAACGTGTAGCGAATGATTTGAAAAATGAGAAAAAGATGGCAGATAGTACTGCAAATCATTAAATTGCGCTTATGGATTGAGATCACCGTCGTCGCAACTTGCCAGACAATTAATACTCCGTGTGTAACCGTCTCCTGAATTGTGGGCCCCATATTGCAGCAATTCATGACTTTGTTTGTGGGACTGCCGGATTGATTGTGGGCTCCATATCTTCTGACAAGAATTCTCCAAGTCCCCGGAGGTCAGAGAGGGGATGCATGTAATTTCTCTTTTCTTTGCTAGATGACAGAAAATTATTGTCATTACTTAATTTTGTTTCTTTATTTAATCGAAATATATACATTTTTTAATACTTTTCCTAAAATGAAAAGCTTTGTATGGCAATGGTACAAATATATGAATATACTAGTATCATACCGTTGCAACATATCTTGTCCGTACATTGCAATATTGACATATTATAAAAAAACAAAAAAAATCTCATACGAAATAACATATTTTCATAATATAAATAGATCATTGAAAAAAATAATTATTCAATAATATCTATAAATGATATTAAAATAGATTAGAACTTAGACATATTATAAGACAACATATATGTTCAAAATTCAGTCATACATAGAAAATAAGTTGGACTTTTAGTTCATACGTACGTTGATTTTGTGTGGTATTTTTTATTACAATAAAATACTGCAATTTGTTATTCCATTATTTTTATCAATCTATTACAGTCTTGTTGCATGAAAATTTGTAGTCTTTGCTATTAATGTGGATCTGTAAACTTTCTTGCTATTACGTGTGGATATGTATCTTTATTACTATTAATGTGGATCTGTAATCCTTGTTGCTATTATGTGGATCTGTAAACTTTCTTGCTATTATGTTTGGATATGTACTATCCTTATTGTTTTGAATGTAGATATGTAATCCTTGTTGCTATTATGTGAATCTGTATTTTTAAATGATATACAATGAAATTAAAAATTGTAGCAATTACTGTGGATGTGGATGGATATCCTTAAATAACATTTTAAAAATGAAAAGGAATCAGAACCAATATGAAAATCGAGTATCTAACAATTAAATAATTAATGAGAGTTCAGGAAAGTTTAAAAAAATAGAGAAATATATTATGATATACACATATAAGAATATGTGTTTAAACAAAATTTAAACTTCTATACGTAGAAAAACATGTGATTAATATAATTATAAAAATACTTTTGTTAGTTTCAAACAAAATCGTTCCAATCTCACCCACATGTAGTGCTCTTATCGGAATGCAAGAGCTCAGGATGATTTTATATATACTAGATGATTGCCTCTATAATTATGAATTAATTAATGAGTGAGACTAGGTACTATGCATAGCACGGTTTGGTCCGTGCTACGGCTCAATATTTGAATTTTCAAAATCCTAACGCTCAATCCGAACCATTCAACATGATTATAAAATGAATATGTACTTGCAAATTAAATTTTATATTTTTTCAAATTTTTTTACTATTTTTTTAGATATGTAGAAAATCACTTGATTTGAAAATTCTGGACCATCCAAAAACAGTGATTTTCTACCTATCTAAAAAAATAGTAAAAAATTCAAAAAAATGTAAAATTTGGTTTGCAAGTACATATTCATTTCATAATCATGTTGAACGGTTCGGATCGACTGTTAGAATTTTGAAAAATCAAATATTGAGCCATAGCACGGCTCAATCCGTGCTATATATAGCACCGTAGCCTCACTCTTAATTAATTGTCTATAAATTTTAACCTCTTAGTAATCTCTTGTAGCAGGTCACGGTTACAATGTCCAAGTCAAATATAAGCAACAATTAATGGATGGTGCCATGGTGGTATTGCACCTGGTATACTTGTGAGTGTCTTGTTCATCGAATTGTCCTCTTTTGGACTTTTAGTCCAAAGGAACGTAACAGCTGGCAAATTATGAATTCAGAGCAAGGAAGCTTTTCTACCTTTTTCATGCTGAGTGTGATATGATAATATGGAGAACGGAGTAGGCCGGATGCCCATCGGACCTACTTTTAGGTTCAACGAGTATGATCCGATCTAATTTAAGATTTGTGTGCACAAAAATTAAAACAGACATGTACGAAATTTAAAGCATTCCGCATGAATTTTAAAGCAAATTGATGGGGATTAAACTCATCTAACCAGAGTAGATCCAATGCCCATCGGACCTACTCTCAAGTGGATAATATGATATAGACGTGCACTTTTGACAGTTGTACACATAACTCAAAACTGATCAAACGGTTTGGATTCAAACTCAAGGTTGAAGTTATTTTAACAAATTCGAATTCCAGAAATTGTATAGCACGAAGACATATTTGACTGTGATATGACATGCACATGCGCAATTTAGACCTCGAGTCTCCTGCTGTCATCCTCATATTAAAAATTCAAATTTTGAATTCAATTAAAAAGTTCGAACTCATAGTACGTGTTCGGCAACGTGGATTAAGGCTCCTTAGCCTTCCTTAAGGTCCTAAGCAGGCTGAACAACAATTCCTTAAACAGGCTTAAAGTCTTCTCCTTAAAGCTCCTTAGAACAAAAAGTTAAGTCGAGCATTCACCTTCCTTAAGAAAATGACCTCCTTAGAGCTCATTTTAATCATTTTTCTTACTGTTTTACCCTGCGTCTTTCATTTGTTTATATTTTGTATCGTCTCTCTCTTCTCCTTCCCTGCACGCTTCCCTAGGCGCACAAAAACGAAAATTCATTTTCTCCAGACCTCCGTCGCGATCTAGCCAGCGACGAACCCATTGTTTCAATACCATAGGGAGCTTCACATGAAGGTGCTCTTCCAGTTGAGATCCATTTTGACGACTTTGGTTGGACATTTTGCAATTTCACTGGACAATTGGGTGTAGGAGACGGAGCTGCCACCCCTTGCTCCGCCCGTCCGCCGTCTACTTGTGAACTCCGAGGTTGGTCAGTATGTCCGAGGTTGGTCAGTATGTGAATTACTTTAAATGTGCAAGGCTTGCTGCCTTTTCTATTGTTCTGTGAACGATCGTTGCTGAATGCAATTTCCTTGCTTTGAATGCAATTTAAATGTGCAATTTCCTTGTCTTTTTTGTTGTTTTGTGAATGATTGCTGCCTCTTCGGTTTGAATGAATTGAAATAAAGACATGGTTTCATGGCCAAATTAGCTTAACCCGTGATGCCGTTACTTGTTAATTTTTAATTTTTTTCTTGCTTTTCTGGTCATGTCTTGTTTGATCGATAAGTTGAGAGACTATAAAAATGGTGTACCAGCCTTGTTTGGATTCTGATATCATTTGTGTGGTGTCAGGGGCCAATTTGCCAATTGCATAGTTTAAAATTTTTGTCACTGATTTAGTATTATACCATGGTGGAAGGAAATGAGAGAGGCGCAAGTATGTTTAAAAGAGTTCAATGTACTGGGAGAACAATATTTACAATGTCTACCAAGGAAGTACAATAATTTGGCTCATCATTTTGCAAACTGGTCAAGAATCACAAGGACGAGCTTTACTGGAGTTCCTAACCGACAACAAATTAAATTCATCAAATGAAGTTTATTTTTATATTTTTTAAAGTATAATATTGCAATTGTATAGTTTGAATTACCAGTATAATATTTCAATTGTATAGTTTGGAAATAGTATTACCAGTATTAAAATTTGCAAATTGGATAGTTTGGATTCTGGTACCACTGTATAATTACATTAATCAAAATTATACTGTAATAAGCTTTGTTATAGAAGAACTTATACCACTGTATGTCAAAAAAGATATTGAGGGTAATTTGGTCTTTATACTTATTCTCATAGTAAAACACATTTTTTATTCACTCATTCTATCTGCTTAATCCACTTGAGTTGTTGCCAAACACCAACTCCTTAGTGAAGATTAAATTGTTAAGCCTCAACTCTTAAGCCATGGTGCCGAACATGGCCTAAAAAGCTGTATAGTACGAAGGTACATCTGACAGTAATATGATTTAAGATCCGGAGTCTCCTACAGTCGTTTTCACGATCACACAGATATCCCAAATTTGATCAGCCAACAGTTCAGGTCTAACTTCAAAATTTGAATTATTTTAGTAAATCCCAAGTTCCCAACTCAATAAGCTAGAAGGAAGATACATCTGACTATCATATAACATGGACAAGCACAATTTTGATCCAGAGTTAGAGGTGTTCATCGGGTCCGATTTAATCGATTTTAAACCGAACCAAGAGAGTTCAATTAAACAGTTCGATTTTTCCGGTTAAATGGATTGGTTCGGTTTAGAAAATTTTAAAACCGGTTAGGCCGAACCGACCGTAACTTTTAAACCCGTCCCCAGTCCAAACCAGACATTTATAAAAAATAAAAATTCAAAAATTACGACGTTATGTATATTGCTTAGTTCGGTTTATAACAGTTAGATCAACCAAACAAAATATTTAAAATCATCTTATAAAAACTTTAAAAAATTAACAAAAAATGGATTTTTTTTTTTGAAAAATAGTGCAAAAATCCACTGACTTTTATGAAAGCAACAAATACTACATGAATATACCTAGTGTATTGAAAATGACCGGCCGGTTTAGGATCGGACCGGACAACCCGCAGACCTGACCCGAACCGGGGTTCAAACCCGTGGTGGACCAGATCGTTGCTAGGGACAAGCCTAGCACGGTTTTTGGCTGGTGTTTACAACAAGACCCGGACTAGACCGGACGGGTCTTGACCCATGGACCGTGGCAAACTCGACCATGGCAAAACCGGACCAGACCGGACAAAACCGTGGCAATCTGGACCTAACCCGTGGTGGACCGGACCAAAACCGTGTAGACCCAGACTTATCGCCCCAAAACCGCCCCTGACCGGACCAAAACCGCCCCAAAACCGTGTAAACCTGCTCGAATTTTTTTTTAATTTCAAATTTCAAAGTTCAAAATTTTAAAAATAACAGCTAGTTCCCCTAAAAAAAACCTCCATGGACCGGACCAGACCGGACCAACCCGTGTGGGTCTGGACCATGGTCCTTATCACGGGTTTGGGCCATCCCCTCAAATTTGGACCACCTAACCTGAACCATGCGGTCCCATGGACCGAGGAGACCCATTGACCGGGGGGTTTTTGACCGAACTGATAAGCCTCAATTATATATACTTTCGGTTGATGTTTTACCTCTAAACTGCACCAAATCCCTTGTATTTTAGCTTAGTTTAGTATAGAATGCACCGAAGAACCAAGTTACTGCCTTTCCCTTATTTAAATTGCAGAAATCGAGCAAAATGAGCAAAACTGTGAGTTAGTGCAGGCCGCAGGAATTCTGTGCGGGTCGCATCGAAAAGTCTGAGAGTTCTGCGGGTGCTCGTGCGGGCCGCAAAACCCTTAATGCGGGCTGCAGGATTCCTTTTTTCCTTAGCCATTTCCAGCTGACTTCCAATTTTGTGCGGGCCGCAGAGAATTTGTGAAGGCCGCAGAAAGGCCGCACCAATGCCAATCTTGTTTTATTTCGCGATATCTTCTCAGATTTGCTGCCAGATTCTAGGGGATTGCTTCCCAAGGCACGAAAATAGCTATATATGGGCAGGAAGGTAGCAGGAGAAATCATCTTTGAACCTAGCTTTAATTCTATACATCTCTTTTTATTTTTCTCTCTTATCTGTGTGATCTAAGGCTATTGGAGCGAAGGATTGAAGGATTCATCGAGCGAGCAAAGTAAAGACAAGGGGCAGCGAGCGAGGAGATTGGTGTACTCTATTCTCTTTCTTGTTTTTCTTAGTTTTCATCATGTTTTCTCTTGTATTTATTTTGGATGTTAGTGCACCCATGAGAGGCTAGATTTCCTCTCTAGAGGCTTAGGCTTTAAATATGAACTTGTGTTAAATCTACCTTACTAGAATAATTTTCTTTATGATGATTGTTTGCTTGCATGTTTATTCTTGTTGATTTTATAATTCATGTGATTGTGTAATTTGTGTGCTTGTTAATTAGCGTCCCGCTTAGGTTTAACCAACTTAAGGTGCTGGAATCAAATAATTGATGGTACCAAACTATATACATGAACAATCCTATGATTGAGATTAAAAATGACCAAATCTATTTCTTAGTCCGGAACTACAAGAAACAAAGGTTGAATTGAGATGAATGACTTAATCATGAAGCCTCATATTTAATTGGAACCCCTAGAATTGAACCGAATATTGGTATAAAGAACTTAATCGTGAAGCATTGGTATTTAGGGATAAACTAGGATAACCTATGCTTATGGTCTAGATAGCTAGGTGAAGGACTTAATCGTGAAATCCGAATTATCTAGGCACGTCATAAATTCACGAAAGTGACCATTTTTTATATTTACGGCGTAGAAACCCCATAATTGCAAACATGAGTTTAGAAACCAATTAAGTGTGGATTTGACCAAGTGATTGTATGTCGATAGCCCCTAGACTCCTATCTATTTGAATCACAAAACTCATTTTTATTTGTTTGTTTAAATTGCTTAGACTCCTATCTATTTGAATCACAAAACTCCTTTTTATTTGTTTGTTTAAATTGCTTTGTTTAGTTAAAACTCTCATTCGGGTATTGAACCCAACCAAACCAATTTTATAACAAACCCCCCTTACTTTATTTGCACTATTTTAGGATTAATTAATTTAGTAAAAAATAATATTTTCTATTATTTTTGAATCGATACCTAACTTACTACAAGGATAGGTTGTATGCTTGCAACCGATCTATCATTGTGTATTAAGGTTTTACAAATTTAAAAGTGAAAAAGTGTATTAAATTGACTCATATTTTGATACCCAAAATACACAACACGGACTAGACTGGACCGGACCGTTTGCATAACACTAAAGATACCTGATATAGGTACCTACAAAACAGCATGGTACATCCAGTTTCACATAAAACAGAACTACAATCATACCATTACCACAACACTTATCAACTAACTAACACATAAGCAACTAAACACATTATGCCTGCCCATCTGCAACAGTTCAAAAACACAAAACAACCATAACATAAGCACATAACACAAAAACTATAGTAATGTTAGATACTCAACATCATTCAGAGCTCAATAAAAAAATAGAAATTAGTTAGACTTTGCATCTTTAGGTAATCCTCTTCTCCAGACATTAAATGGAGGGTACTGGTCCCATCTTCCATGTCCATAAGGATCTAAAAAAACACTTTTTTTTTTTTTTTTGATAAACTGACAGAAGCTGTCAGGTATGTATTGAAAAGAAATAAGTTTTACAACCATCACTGCAAACAAGTTCCCTCTAAAAAAACACTTGAGAGTAGGTTCAATGGACATCAGACCTACTCTGGTTCGATGGGTTTAATCATTGTCGATTTGCTTTAAGATCGTGCAGAACGCTTTAAATTTCGTGTGTGTCTGTTTCAATTTTCATGCGCACAAATCTTAAATTAGATCGGACGGTCATCATGCTCGTTGAACCTAAAAGTAGGTCCGATGGGCATCGGACCTACTCCGTTCTCCTTTAGGTGATCCTCTTCTCCAGACATTAAATGGAAGGTACTGGTCCCATCTTCCATGTCCATAAGGGTCTGAAAAAAATCCTCAATAAAATCCTCCGAAGCTATCATTGCTAGTAGAAGGCCAGGTTTCAGTTTGAACCGAACAACTTAAAATTTAATTATGTTTGTTCGGATCAATTTTAACTTGATTAATAAATTTATTTCAACCAATTTGATTGGATTTTTTAAAATAGAATAAAATTTTAATTTATCTATTTTATTGAACTTAAACCGAACCGATAAACACTCCTATCCAGAGTCTCCTACCCTACTATCGACAATCATTCTCACAGTCAGATAATGAAGTGAGCATGAGCACACACATGCATCTAAAATCATGACGCATTGGATCCGAGGTCACATAAATAGGCATCTAGAAATAAGAAATGTTGAATGTTTTAACCAAGGACAAGGAGCAAATCATAATTTGGATTTGGGGAGAAGTAGATAATTGAAATGATTGGTAATCAATCAATTGACTGACTAGTCGGTCAAGATTGTTATCTCACAAGTCACAAGTATGGACCGTTAATTTTTGTCTCAGTAGGCGCTGTCACTGACACGATCGATAGACATAATTTGAGTTGACCCCGCACGCTGAGTCAATAAACAATTTTTGTACTGAAATTTGAAATTTTGTATTTAGGACCCCAATTTACATCATTATTGCTCGTTCACCTGACGTCCTCGTTTGGATAAATTGGGTTAAAACTAGGATAGCTCTTGATTGTTTTCTAATTGCTTTTAAATTGAATTAGTGACTTCTAAGATAATTATTTCTGTATGAGATGTTGAGTGCTTGAAATATAGTTGAGATATTTTTTTATAAATATTTTAAGTTGAAAGATTAGACTTGACTAACTAAGAGGGGATTAACTTTGACCAAACTTTGATCAGTCATAACTTTATGTAGGAAACTCCTTTTTGAGCGTTCAATCACTCGGAAAGTTTGGGAGGAGGAGATATGAACTTTGAAAATAAACTAAGGTTTACCTTCCAAAATGTCTTGCGTACTCATAATTGCAAAAAAACATCATTTAGATTCTCAAAACTGCAATTGAAATTTCTGAAAAATAACGGTAAGTTATAAAATTGATTTCAACAAAAAAAAATGTTATATTTATAATAAAATAAAAAAATTTGAAAATAAACATTATATTTTTTTTTTTGCAATAAGAAAGAAACTTGTACTTGATTGACAATTTTTTTTCATGAAACTTGTACTTATAAAATATTTGTTGCATAAACAATCTAAATTGTATTTGATCAATAGACAATTTTCTCGGTATTATTGAACCGAGAAGAAGTAAGCATCCTCAATTTAAAAAAAAAATATGTATATTGTCCAAACCGCCGAGACTCTTTGCGGTTTGGGTACTTTTAAAAATTCTTAAAAATTGTGGGCATTTTTGTATTTTTGTATTTAATTTTGGATATTAATAAAAAAATCGGGAACAGATGTATGCATAGGTAACAATATAAATGATATGTTTGTTCAAAAATGTGCAAGACATGAAAACAAATAGTGGTTGAAGATGTAATGCATCAAAAGAGAAGTTGTGTAGTTAATGTTGCTTAATTTGAGGGCACTCAATAATAGATGCACATATGTCAATAGAGATGATATGAAGTTTTTTATTCTCATATTTTAATAAAAATTTAGTTAATGCAAAAAGTAATTTTAAAATTCAAATTATGTTAAAATTATTTCTGAATCTCAAATATATCACTACAATTACCACGCTCATAGATTCTACTTATAGAAAAAATCTTGTGTATTTATATTGTGTGCTAAAAATGTATGGGGATTTTTAAATGTTTCATCCCTTTATAGCCATTGCTCTTGAAATTTTCTCTGACAAAAAACTGTGATATGATGGCACTAGAAAAGCAATAATTAATGGAAGGAAGCTTTTATGGCGGTGCTATTTGGTCACAACTCAGCAGCTGGTCCCTCTTCTTTGCTTAGTGTAGATTGTCATCAAATTTAGAGACAACGCCTTCAATCCTTGTAAAATCTGACCTGGCTCTCTCTTTTCTGCTCAATGTCCTTCTGGTACAGCAATCCTGCTGGTACGCGTTGTACGGTCCTTCAAAATACGGACAGAGTCAGAAATTTTATTAAAATAGAGTTTTAGCAATTTTGTACTTATTTAAAAAAATTAGTAATTTTTTTCAAACCATATTTTAATATGGAGATCACGTTGAGCGGTTCAGATCGACATTTGAACTTTGAACGAGGATAAGACTGTGAGGCGTGATTGAGGCAGAAAACAATGAGGTATTTTAATCCTACTCATATACTTATTCATTATCAATTTTCTTATTTTTTAATAATTAAGTATACTTTTTTTGGAAACAAATATTTTTTACTAATGGTGAGTGTTTCATAGTTATGGCAAGTAACATGGTGTTGAAATGTTGATTTTGCTCTTTCCTTGTAAACCAAAGGAATCCCATAAGTTATTGTATGCAACCACCTCATTTTATTACATGTAACACTATTCTAGCTCCTCTTAGCTGGGGAATTTCTGTGGTATATAATTATGAGTAGGGTTAAAATGCATCATTGGTTTTGTGCTCCAATCATGCTCTACATTTTTATCTTCATTTTCAAAGTCCGAACAGTCGATCCGAACCGTTCACCATGATCTTTGTATTAAACTGTGCTTGGAGACCACATTTTATATTTTTTGAAATTTTTTTAATATTTTTTAAATAGGTACAAAATCACTGTTTTCAGAAGATTCTGGACCATCCAAAACAGTGATTTTGTACCTATCTAAAAAATTAGTAAAAAAATTTCAAAAAATATAAAATTTGGTCTCCAAGCACATTTTAATATGAAGATCATGTTGAGCAGTTCGGATCGATTGTTCGAACTTTAAAAACGAAGAAAAAAACATTAAGCACGATTGGAGTACAAAACCAATGGTACATTTTAACCCTACTCTATAATTATATCGTGGAAGAAAATAAAACAAACAGATAACATGTAAAACTTGACACCAGCATATCGGAAACATGAATAGAAAAGACGGCCCATATCAGATGCTGACAACAATTTTCATGGTCTAGTCGACGACAGGTTAGGCCGTACATGGGCCTAACATTAACAAAAGCCCATATCTCTTTGATTTAACCTCTTTCAAAAGATGTAATATGCGTTTAAAATGACTAGCTACTACATTTTAAATTGAGCCATTGGGTGTTATTTTGATAGAACATAAAATTTTCCACAATATTTATTTTAATAATTCTAAAATTGAATGTAAAAAAAAAATAGATATCCAAATTCCAGCGGTAGAAAATATGTTGCTTAAATTTTGATACTAAGTGCATGACACAAAATTATTTGGTTGTGAGCTTATTTTTCCTTAAAGGTAAAAAGAAAATAATTAAAAACATTGTACATATTATTTATACGAGTGGAATGTTGAAAAGAGAAATATTTGCCTGCAACATAGTATTCATAGGGCTGATTGTTATTATAACGAATCGTATTTTTTATATATACCTATATTATAAATAGAAATTGATTTTAGCATTATTTGCAATATTATGTTTCTCTTACAAATATGGCCATCCGAAACACCAAATCTCAGTGGGACCAAAATTCTAATATAATTTTAATTTTATTTGAGAAGTAAAAAGTATTTAAATTTGATATCTTGCAAAATTAAATGACAACTAAAAATAAAAACAAAAACAACAACTGCCACGTCCCCATCTTTCTTTCAAAAAAAAATAAAGAATGATACATGTTTTGAAATTGAGGAGAGATCCAGTTACACTATTTTATTATGACACATCTTGATACCAAATTTTTATAAGTCATTTTTGCGATTTCAAAATTGAAACAGTCTATCCGAATTGTTCAACGTGATGTCTATTTTTTTTTTAACTTGAGTCTTTCAGACTACAAAATTTTAGTCGATAAATTGAATTTTAAATATTTGGTAGAAACTAAAAAAGATAATAAAATTTAAAATTTATTATAACTTATTATGTAAATTGTTCTGAGTAATTATTACAATAATTTATTATTTTATAAGTTATCTTTTTAAATGTTTCAATTATTATATCAATTTAGTCAAACGCATATCTTTCTTCATAAATGATAGTAATATGATCCCGACAAAGGCAGCATCAATGTTATATATTAAAATAATAATATAATATAATTCTAAATTTGACTGGTCAACTCGATTTTCCGTTGCACTTCAATGCTTGCAGCATTGGAACTGCAATTAATTTCTTAACAGATGCAAATGTAATATTATTAATACACTTTTTATTCACTTTGTCAATTTAGTTCTATTTGTGATTTAAAAAAAATATATGAATGGAATTCCCTATCTATAACAATTTAGTTCTATTTTTTTGACTTCGTCCCAAGAAGAATTTTTTATAAAAATATTTTTGCATGTGTTAAAGTTCAAAATAATTAAACTTTTTATTCTTTTGGAATACAAGTGATGAAGTGAGAACAAAATAACGCAACAAGATTGATAATTGTTTGTAAATAGAATATCAACTCCAGCCCGATCCTAAGAGGCCAACTCGGCCCAATTAGAAGAGGCCCACCGGACCAGACCTAAACCTCCGCATTGATACCCCTAGTTTCTAATTTACATTAATGCAGAGCAAGTTACAAATTTCAGAATATTTCCAATACAAGTTATTTTGTGAAAATCCTCATTACACCATATGTCATCGCAGAGTCCAAAATTTCTGTTTGAATACCAGAGGATAAAACAATACCAACAATAACAATACGAACGAAATGGATATAGTAATTAAATAAATAAGACAAATCAAGCAACTCACTTATTACACATGCAAATAGATTAACACTTATTCTATTTGCTTATTCACGAAATGCTGTAAATTCTATCACAAAATGTGATCATACATATATATTTGTTGCCAATAACTTACTAGTTGGCAGCGCTGAATTTAGCCTGGAGCGAGTCAACAGTCTTTTTGTCCAGTTGGAATGCCTTGGCAAGCACGTCGTCAGTGATGGACGGATTTGACCCGAAAACTGCATTGGCTACTGTAACAACACCCGGGTTCTGACTACTCAAGCCTGACAACGCAACTGTATTGGTCCAACCATTATTGAACTGGAAATGGATCAGCCCCTGAGGAAAGACGAACACATCACCCTTGTTCAACACCTTTGTGAAGAGTTGATTGTTTGTCGAGGCAACAAAGCCGACATAGAGAGTGCCTTCTATCACAACAAGTATCTCAGTGGCACGCGGGTGATAGTGAGGTGCAACCAAGCCGGCTGGTGCAAAATCTAGCCTGGCCAGGGAGATACCGAGCGTGTTGAGGCCACGCAGGTTGGCAGCTGACACTGGTGTTACACTGGAGCCCAAGTTATTGGAAGTGTTGCCGGCTTTGTCGAGGCCAGCAAAGAAAAAATCATCTGCGGTGACAGCATTCGGGTTCTTGCAAACAAACCCATTTACAAAGACTGCATAATTAAATTCATATGCCGTGTTAGATGTTGTCTAATCAAACGTATAATTATATATAGATTTTGATAAGTAATGACATGTATGCATACCTTGAGACATTGGATCAGCGACACAAAAGTCCTGAAGTTGGCTTGGATCAGAACCAAAGGCATGAGAAATGGCAAGTGCAAAGAGAGCAAGGAACAAGAAACGGGAAGCCATCGTTCTCTTTTCTTTTCAGATAGTGTGTAACTAGAGAAATTGTGTTGATCTGAAAACAAGCATTCATGAGAGTATATATAGAGAACAGGATTTGAACTGGTAATGACGGGGTCAAGAGAGCAGGCGAACTTTTGAAATGTTCACATGTTTAAATTTGAACCATTCAAACTGTAATAGCTTAAATGGTACGTAATTAACTTTCAAAAGTGAGTATCGAATTATTCAAGACTGATTGCTTTCAGGATTATTAACCTTTCTAATTGATACATCCTATCTCGGGGAGATGAGGCTGTATGGGAGGTGGATTGGGCTGAATTCGTCCTGCCAAGGAATGACAGGCCGAAGTGTGGATTGAGTTGAAAACTTGGAGAGGTTTGGAGATATTCGGACTCTAACCTGTATGATATCTCTCTTAGCAAAAATTCGATCCCTGTCTAATGGAAATTCCTACCTTATATAGTCTGATCATAACTGCCATCTCGGACGGTTATGAGGGACGTGGGCAGTTATGCCAGCCGATTCGGCGGTTATTTCGCACGTCTGTGGCTCAAGCCTATTTTCGGTCTAAGTCATTTGAGGCCGTTTATTGGGCCCGGTTTAGTAGAACTTGGGCTTTTCGTATGACTCCGGATTGGCTTTTTTTCTGAGATCCGAATCCCGGGTCTTTCATGGCTCAGATAGGACAAGTTAAAGAGCCTGTGGAACATGGCCCTATCACTAATTAACCACATAGAATTATGATACAAAGTTACAAACTGATCAAATTAATACAGGATATTATGTACAGTTTGAATAAGGCAAAAGTATTTAATTCCATTTGTACAAGTAAATGGATTATACCAGGTTCATCACTTATCAGGTTCATTCAGAGATATCTGATTTAAATTGAATTGAAACAGATGTACTTGTCTGATCAAAATTCTACTTCTATTTCATTATGCATATATTATGGTGGTTAGAAAGATCTAAATGAACCCCTGATTTTCTTTGAACAGCTGCCTAAGATAAGTTGATGCTACAAAGTGATTAGCAGCATATGCTGATTCCAAATATAGTCTTACCAAACGCCAGGAAAATAAGGCCTATGACATCAGGCATGTCTCTACAAATTAGAATTGGTCCTTTATTCTAAATTCATCCATCAATTCTAAGTTCATTTGTTTGCCAAGTAATTAATTTTATTTTGACTTCTTCAAAGCGACGGGCGGTTACCTGCTCAGGTTGATATTAGTTCACTTTTCCCGTTTTCCGAGTAAGTTCTGTACACCAACCTTTTAGGCTATGTGTGGATGAAACAAGAATAGAGGCTATATATTCTAGAATAAAAACTATTCGGAATAACAATGCGCATCCAAATAACATTTTTACTATTCGGAATAGCTAGAATAGTTGTTATTCTCTATTCATTGTAAATGTTGGAATAGCTACTATTCGGAAATGTAAAATAAGAGAAAAAAATGCTTTCTTTTTTTATTTCCGTCAATACAATTTCGAAATGACAAATTTGATATCACTTTCTGCTATTCTCCACGTCATGACAATTCATTTGAGATCTCACTTGCCTATTTTTCCTCTTAATTAGCACATTGTTATAACACTATTATTTATTGTGGTTCAGCTATTCACTATTCCACATATACAATCGAAATAACATTTTTATTAATCCGAATAGCACCATTTTGACACTAATATGAAAATCACTATTTTTTAACTATTCTCATTTACTATTTTAAAATTTTGCTATTCTAGCTATTCTCACTCTCATCCAAACGTAACCTTATAGTACGTTGGATTGTGATTGCAGTATGAATGTGATCCGCGCAATATTATCGTTGCCTTGCCCTTATTTAAAATGGTTGGGTATTTATCAAATACACTCTTAACATATTTTAAATTTTCCATTACATACTTTAGTACACCAAGATAAACATTGTTCTCAAATAACAAAACTAGTTTTTCCTCATTGTATGAAAAAAGCTTTTAAATGATAGATATCAGTGAATGTTACAAAATAAATCTTGTTACCTACAGGCATATTTAAGTCTGAATGACATATCACATTATACTATTCATTATATACATATATCACCTTTCAAAACTTAAGTCCTATAACTCAACAAGATCCAACTCCAATATGAATTCACATCACCCCCGGTACCGTAATAGGGAATCTTTTACAATTACTTGATCTGGACCGTTCTTTTTAACTTGGCACGAATCTCAAAGCCAATAATTCTGCCCCCTCCGCCAGCCCAAATCCCAAAGCGACTGGGAGTTAATCTCAAACCGTAAAATGAAGGGAATATTTTACGGTACCGGAGAGGCTATTTGCCCACTCCAATATGTCTCAATTTCCAAAAGAACTGAATATGACACAAAAGTTCACAGGCGTCAGTTGAATACTACGTGAAAACATTTCAGCACTACAAAATTTAATTTGGGCCTATAGTCAGAATTTCAGCCTTAGAACGTAACATTTAAGAATCAGTACTAGGCAAAAGACGAAACAAAATTCCTTCCAGCTTAATTCCCATCAAAACCTGAAAATGAAAAATTACAAAACAGTTCTATTTCCATATAATTACCACCAGCTCATTATAGCTTACCTCCATACTAGACAGTTACACAAACAAAACCAGTAACACGAATACCAAATTAAGCTCCTGAATCAGCATATCTCAAATCCTCACCTCACCAAAGCACCTCATCAAAGAAACAACATCTCATTGATTTAAGCAAGTGTACACAGTTTGGTTTTCAAAAACAGAAAACAAAAAAAATTAGATCTTGTCGATGTCCTCATCCTCGAACTCGACATAGTCATTTTCGGCATTGTCGTCCTCCTCGTCGAGGCCGCCAGCAATGCCCTCGTTCAGACGTGTGTTCTCAGGCAGCTCTCCATATGCCTTCAGCAGCCTTGCCTCATCTGGCATGTACTTCAGTATTACATCGGCCTTGTCATCCTGCATTTTTAGTTACACAGTTATATGAGGTCGAGAAGGAATTACTGGTTATATAATCAGTTAAAACACTGGCTTTTCAGATTAGTACCGGAGTTGAGTTTCAGATTGTGATTGTATATACAGGTACCCACTCAAAAAGAAATAATGCAAACTTATGATGGTTTTATGCCATAAATTGGCAACTTTGTCTCAAAAAAAAAGCAAATAACTTTACCCAAGTCTATAACAGTGATTGGAGACCATAACAGACAAGTCACTGATCTTAACCTTTGGTTATCAAAATAAGAAAATAAGAATTGCTCCATCTGATTAACTGAAGTTCATCAAATTTTCATCTTGTTTCAAAATCCGCCAAAGTAACAAACTTGTTGCTGAAATTCAATCATTGGTCTTATAAGAAAAATTATGAGAAATTATATTTGCAACACTGGCTACTAACACAAATGTTCATTCTCTATGGCTTTCTGAAAAATAGAAGAATAACATACTCCCCTTCTTCTGCATCCGCAATGCCCAAATTGTTTTTTTTTCTATCTATTCCCCTCATTCTTCTCCATCCATACTTGACTATAATGTGTCCGGCATTACCCCAAAAATCAAGCGGAGATAATTTATGGTTGTAAATACTATCAGACCATGTATTATCCAATGATCCATAATCTAAACATTAAACCAGAGGGTATTGTTGCAATTATTCAAAAATAACAGACCCAAAAGATAGCTAGAGAAACAAAATTGCCAGTCCAGAAATGCCAAATCCTTCATCCCCAAATATCATTTTAGATGAATAAGTGATTACTTCTAGAGGAGGGTTCCTCGTGCCTTTCCTACCTCATCATGCCTCATGTTTTATATCTTCGTTTTTAAAGTCCAAACTGTCGATCCGAACCGCTCAAAATGATATCTATATTAAAATATGCTCGTAGACCAAATTTTATAATTTTTACGAATTTATTACTATTTTTTAAGATAGGTACAAAATCACTGTTTTTGAACGGTCCAAAAAAAGTGATTTTGTACCTATCTTAAAAAATAGTAAAAAAATTTCAAAAATTATAAAATTTGGTGTCCAAGCATATTTTAGTATGTTTATCGTGTTGAGCGGTTCGGATCGACAGTTTAAGCATTGAAAATAAAGATATAAAACATGAGGTACGATGAGGTATGAAAGACATGAGGTATTGGAACGCTTCTCTTAATTTCATTACGTAAAGGTATAGTTATATTCTTAGAGCAAATGCGAGCCGATAGGCTATAGCTCAGTGTACCGAATATTTCAAGCGTCTCTTATTATTTTAGTTTTATTATTTTTTATTATTGTAAAAAAAAAACATTTACTAGATTTGTTTTGTATTCAGAAATTTGATTGACGATTAAGCAGAGCACGCATGTCTGGAGAATATATCTTTAGACAGAGTTCACTCACCTTGATGAACACATTAATTTTAATTCTCTCATTTTCAATAATAAATACTTTTTTGCTAGATGATTATTTGTTATTTTAATTTTATACTTCATCACAATCGCTGCTTTTATTTCTATATATGTGCTAACAATATAAGATGTATTTTTTTCCTGCTATTTGTGATTCAAAAAAAAAATATGAATGGAATTCCCTATCTATTACAATTTAGTTCTATTTTTTTGACTTCGTTCCAAGAAGAACTTTTTATAAAAGGGAAAATTGATTATTTGCCACTCCAAAACCTTGAAATTGTAAAAATGCCATCCCGAAATTTGAAATTGTAAAAATGCCATTCCAAACTTCATTAATTTGCTAATTTTGCCACTCCAAATAATTAATGACTAAAATACCCTCCCTTCTTCTCCCGAAATTTTTGTGCTTTGAGATTCGTGCAGAAAGGATTTGACCAGTCCGAGAATGCAGGGGGTCAGTATTTTTTTGCTTTGAGATTCGTGCAGATATTGATCTGTGGTAAATTCGAACACATGAAATATCTCACGAATCTCAAAGCACGAATCTCAAATATTGGCTGCGGGAAATTCGAACACATGAAATATCTCAAATATTGATCTGTGGTAAATCCGGACTGGTCAAATCCTTTCTGCACGAATCTCAAAGCACAAAAATACTGACCCCTGCATTCTCGGACTGGTCAAATCCTTTCTGCACGAATCTCAAAGCACAAAAATACTGACCCCCTGCATTCTCGGACTGGTCAAATCCTTTCTGCACGAATCTCAAAGCACAAAACTCGGACTGGTCAAATCCTTTCTGCACGAATCTCAAAGCACAAAAATTTCGGGAGAAGAAGAGGAGGAGAAGAAGGGAGGGTATTTTAGTCATTAATTATTTGGAGTGGCAAAATTACAAATTAATGAAGTTTTAATGGCATTTTTACAATTTCAAATTTCGGGATGGCATTTTTACAATTTCAAGGTTTTGGAGTGGCAAATAATCAATTTTCCCTTTATAAAAATATTTTTGCATGTGTTTTTTTTTTTTTTTTTTTTTTTAAAAAAAGAGGCAAAAGCCCATTCCATTGATAGGAAAAGATAATTATAAAAATCAACATAGAATAGTTGTGGTACCACACACTTGGTGATCCAGACTACCATACAATCCGAAAATTAAACATAACAGCAAGTTGCTCAACCATATTTGAGCTACAGCTAAACTCCAAAAGTAATCTAAATTTGTAAGTACTAAGCCACATAACATGGGGCTAAGGGTATATGCTAGATACAAAAATTGTCCAGTGGCATGCTTCATGGCTGAGGAGGTGGCTCTTGGGGTTGGTACAGCACCATCTCCAGAGGAATATACTGATCTAGGGGGATAGCAACTTCTAGTACTGGCATCCATTCTTCAATTGCTTCCTTCACTATGGGCTTAACAGCACCTGACCAATAAGAAAGCAAGGATTTAATTTGAAATATCAAAGTTCTAGCTGAACTAACCCTACACTTATCAAAATATAGAGCATTTCTATGTTTCCAAAGAGTCCAACAAACAGCACTAAGAACTATCAAGAAGCCTACTTTGGCTATTACTGGTAATGACATAGCAAAATTAACAATATCCTCAAATTGAATCCATGCAGACATATAATGTTGGCTTTGCCCAAGTCAAAACCACACTTGTTGGGCTAAGGGACATGACAAGAACAAGTGTGTAACTGTTTCATCATTTGAACAACAATAGCATGTTGGATCCCCTACCTACCCTCTAGTTGCTAAGTTGTTTTTGGTTAAGATAGTATTATGGATTGTTAACCACATAAAAACCCTTATTTTTGGAGGAACTGGTATGCTTCACCAAATCAGCTCTTGTTTCAAAGGTAAAATCCCTCTAAAATTTAAGAATGTGTACAAAGATTTAGTATTGAACTTCCCTGTATGATCTCATCTCCATATGATCTGATCCTAGTGAGAGGTAAAAGACATGGTACTAAGAATTGATAGAATTTCAGCCCATTATATGAGGTCATAGCTAGGGATGGCAAAAAAAGCCTGATTGGCCCGGAGGCCCGTTAGTCGGCCCGGCACTGTAACAGGCCAGGTAAGGCCGGGCCTAAAGACGGGCCAGGCCAGGCCTGGGCTTAAGCCGAAGCCCATAGGCAGCCCGCTGGGCCTATAATTTAATACAAACAGAAATTTATTTTGAGTTTAGGGTTTAGTTTTGAGTTGGCTCCCGAATACTCTCTCATTCAAAATTCCTCTTTGTCGGCTGCCGGTCCTCTCTCCTTCGCTCCTCTCTCTCTCTCGTACTGTGCCTGTTGCTGCTCCTCTCTCTCTCGCGCCTCTCTCTGCCGCGCCTCTCCTCTCTCTCTCGCACTGTGCCGGCTGCCGCTCCTCTCTCTCTCGCACTGTGCCGGCTGCCGCTCCTCTCTCTCTCGCGCCTCTCTCTGCCGCTGCCGCTCCTCTCTCTGCCGCTGCCGCGCCTCTCTACTGGTACAGTACCGTACCCTTCTTGTTTGTTTTGTGTGGCTGGTACCCTTCTTATTGTTAGTTGGCTGCGCCTTGTTTCCTTTGTGTACTGGTACCATACTGGTACCAGCCCTTTATTATTGGATGTGCCTTGCTTGTTAGTGCCTTGTTTTGCTGTGCCTTGCTTGTTAGAATTAGCTTGGAAGAAATATTTGCATTATATTGCTTTGTTACAATCAGATCTGAAAGTTCCTGTCACTTTGACATTTTTTTATGTTTTATTTCAGTTCTGAAAATTGGAAGGAGAAACATTAAGGGCAGTTTGGGCACTGTCAAAATTAAATGTTGATGAGGGCATGGATAATAGTTTGAAGGAATTTTTATCGTTTTATTTTATCTATTAAAAAAATACAATGCTGAAACTTTTCAATGCATGTAAAAAAAATTTATGTTGTTAGATTTATATCATTCAAAATGTGGAGAATTTGTATGGTTTAAAAATAAGCACCCTTATATATATATGACATTTTATATATGACATTTTACAGATTTCCAAGAGTTGCCAAAATAGTACGAGTTACTATTTCATCTTTTTCTTTGGTGGAAAACCGGGTTATCATTTATTTGTTTAAAATTTTGAATTTACTTGGGCTTCATAAATTAGAAGGGTGTTTGCCTATAGCATCAGCTTTATTCATTATGCCCAGGGGTAATGGAAGTTTTTCAAGTTATGTTGAAATCAATTTTTGCAAGAGAAACCAAATATAATGTTTCATCTACCAACAAAAGTGAAGGTATTACAAAATACCTCACATGTACTGATCATCAGTTCTTGAGGAATTGGCTGCCTTTCAACCTTTTGTTTCAAAATATTAGAGCCTTTACCGCCGAGTTGCACTTGCAACACCCTAAAATTAGTGCCCCCGAGATCTAATGCATAAAATATGCCTTCTTCACTCCTGTAAAGATGAAAAAAAATCAGAAGTATGAGATTATTTATCTCTTATGATTGTAGCAGGAGGGTAAGTTTATTATGTGCAACAAGCTCATAAACATTACTGACTTTTCATGCAAAATTTCATTTATCGGCAACTAAGATATATACAGCGTACACTTCAAGCGCTATAAACAGTGAAGACCAGATAAAGAGTGTACACTTTTTAAGTATTATACTAAGAATATTTACATGATTGCATTAAGATAAATAACATAATTAGAAAAAGAATGATTTAAATTGGGGACCATGATACAAAGTAGACAAATGGAAAGGCTGGTAGGGTAGAATGAGAAGGAAATTTTAAAAACAACTTGTACAAAACCATACAAACAATAAAACAATAAAACAACTTGTACAGCTGGTAGGGTAGAATGAGAAGGAAATTTTAAAAAATACAATACACATAAATTTTCAATTTATGTTGACACATTTTTTTTAAAGTAAAATAAGCACCCTTATATATATATGACATTTTGTATATGTTTTGTAGGGTTCAAGAACCTTTGCCTTTGAGGTTAAGTCAAGTGGAGCTAAACCTAAGCCTAAGGTATTGCAAATTAAGAATCACTCAACCATATTGATTGCATTTAGAAAATTATATTTTAGTTATTTTACAATACTCTTGTCACTGTAATCTGTAATGCTAGTGTTGTATACAAAGGGGAAGTTAGTATATAGCCAATGTTATGTAGATTTTAGGGACCAGATTTTATTTATGTCATTCTGAAATTTAGGGACCAGATTTAGGGACCAGATTTTATTCTGAAATTTAGGGACCATATTTTATTTATGTTTATTAAGCTATACCTTGAGACCAGATTTTATTTAGCTATACCTTGAGACCAGATTTTGCCCTTCACTATTTTGATCTTTATTTTCAATTTTGCTTTATATAAGGGTATGGTTCAAGCATGCTAATATTTTGTTCATGAATGCAATTTGGTCTAATACTATACTCTTCTTATTGTAGGCAAAATGGCAACCCCTATAGATATTATCATGGCAACCCCGCAAGAACCGACTAATCAAGAGGAAGCAACCTCTACTCCTGGAGAGGGCTCTGCTCCAACACCACCAGCAAGTGATGCTGCAAATGCAACTCCGGCAACAAGTGAGGCAACGGCATCAGGTGCTGCTACCGCAACACCGTCATCAAGTACCCCTAATCAGCCGGATGTTATTGATACATCCAAACTGAAATCTGAAGTGTGGGAGCATATGACAAAAAAGATGATTGATAACAAGATGAGGGCGGTATGCAAGTACTGTAATAACAATTATGCAGCAAGCGCCAGCAGTGGTACACGACATCTCAGATCCCATATAGAGTCTTGTTTAAAGAAAAAACAACAAAAATTCCCTCAAGCTTTCCAAAAATTGTTAGTCACTAAAAAATCAGAAGGGAAAACTACCATATCAAATTATGAATTTGATCAAGGGGTTTGTAGGAAAGATCTTGTGCAGATGGTAGTGTTGCACGAGCATCCTCTCTCGCTTGTTGACCAAATGGGATTCAAGATTTTTTGCAATAGCATGCAACCATTGTTCAAAATCCCAACCCGTAACACGGTGAGAAGTGATGTTCTTAAACTTTATAAGGATCGAACAAAGAGAGTCATGTGGCAATTAGAGCACAATGAAGGGAGAGTGGCAATTACAACCGACATGTGGACAGCGGACAACCAAAAGAAGTCCTATATGGCGGTTACTGCACATTTTGTGGATGATTCATGGCATCTACAGCAGCGACTATTAAGGTATTGAAAATTGTTATTTACTTATGTGCTGAAATTAAGTGTTAATTGTGCTGAAATTAAGTATTAATTGTAGGTTCCAATACGTACCTTCTCCCCACACTATAGATGTACTCGTGGAGCACTTAATGAATGTTCTTTTAGATTGGAATTTAGATAGTAGGTTGTCAACTATAACGGTTGACAATTGTAGTACTAATGATGGAGTAGTTGAGGCTTTGGTTAATAAATTAGAAAGTGAACAACTCTTACTAGGTGGGTCTTTTTTGCACATGCGTTGTTGCGCACATATTTTGAACCTAATCGTAAAGGATGGGTTAGATGTAATTGGTCCAAGTTTAGAAAAAATTCGTGCTAGTTGTGTATATTGGTCCTCTACTCCTAAAAAAATAGAAAAATTTGAAGAGACGGCACGGCAATGTAAAATCAGCTGTACCAAAAAGTTATGCTATGATGTTAAAACACGATGGAATTCAACCTATAATATGTTAGAAATAGCCCTAACATATAAGGATGGTTTCCATCGTTTGAAAATACGTGATAAGCAATACAAAACCGTGCCGTCGGACGAAGATTGGGAGAATGCTAGGATTGTAAGTGAAAAATTAAAGATTTTTTACACTACAACAGAATTGTTTTCCGGGACAAAATACACAACATCCAACCTTTATTTTTCAAACATTTGTGAAATAAGATTGGCTTTGCGAAATTGGATGTTAGATTCTAACCTAACCATTGCAATTATGGCATCAAAAATGAATGAAAAATATGAGAAATATTGGGGTAACATACATAGTATCATGGGGGTTGCCACACTTTTGGATTCAAGGTCTAAGACGGTTCTCATAACTTATTACTATAAAAAGATTTATGGTAATAATTATGCGAGCGAAGTTGAAAAAGTTCTTGATTCGTGCCGTCGATTGTTTCGGGAGTATCAAAAAGAGATTCGAATCAACAAGTTGCGGAACCAATCATAAGGGTAAAGAAACCAAAAATTGGTTTTCCAAAGGATTACAACATGTTTGCCGAAACTATGAAGAAGGATTACAACATGACTACGGAGTTGGAACTTTACTTAGAAGAAGGCTTGGTTCCAACTGACGACGACGACTTTGAAGTGCTCGAATGGTGGAAGTCTAATGGATCCAAATTTCGAACTTTGCGAAACATTGCTCGAGACATATATGCAATACCCGTTTCAACAGTTGCATCCGAATCAGCTTTTAGCATGGGCGGGCGAATAATTAGTCCACAAAGAAATAGACTTCATCCTCAACTTGTTGAAGCTCTAGCATGCGCACAAAATTGGTTAAGGGCTGATTTCGAAGGTATAATATCGTATAGTCTCAATTTTGTAGTATTTTAATTAAATATGCTCATATTTTCATTTAACTATGAGTTGTCTTTTTTTTCAGATTTGGGAGAGGGTAATCCATTTAAGACATATTGTGATGATTTAGATGGAGATGGAGATGGAGATGTAGATGCTGAGGTAACTCTTCTTCTTATTTTTTATTAATTGGATGTTATTAAAAAATTGGGTAAGTATAGATATATAACTCTTAAGGTAGCTGCTGATTGTAATTTTGTATATATATAGGGCAGCTGCTGACTATTTTTTGCATATATATAGTTGCTGTCTTTTTTGCATATATATAGCTGCTGCCTATTTTTTGCATATATATAGCTGCTGCCTATTTTTGTATATATATAGCTGCTGTCTATTTTGTATATATATAGCTGCTGCCTATTTCTTCTATTTTGTATATATATAGCTGCTGCCTATTTTTTGCTGCCTAATACAAAGGTTTAGTTTATACAAAATAGAAGAAATTAATTTATATAACTTCCTGTATGAATTAATTATTGCAGATGAGAGCAATAGAAGAAGAAGAGTAGTGGGTTCAATGCTTTGTTATTACCAATATTTGTGTAATTGTGTTAAATTTTTATTTTATCTTATTGTTAAATTATACTTTGTTGAATTATGGAAAACTATGTTGTTTGTTATGTTAAATTACATCTCGTTGTTGTTTTGCTATTAAATTAAACTTATTTGTGTGATTGTGTAATTGTGTAATTGCTTATTTGTGTAATTGTTGCTTATTTGTGTAATTTGTGTAATTGTTGCTTATTTGTGTAATTGTGTAATTGCTATTAAATTAGACTTGCTGTAATAACAATTATGCATCATTTCTTTGTGTAATTGATTATTTGTGTAATTGCTTCTGCCTTAATTGTCTCTTATTTTCTCGTCGTAAAAATTATCTTTACAGTTATACTTGTATTTGGAATTAATGCATACCAACAGGCTACAGTTTCTGGAAAAGAAAATAAAAAGTTGGAGAAATTCGGCCTCAAAAAATGAATTGGGCATGGCCGGGCCGGGCCGGGTAAGGCAGCCCATGGGCACAGGCAGGCAGGCACGGGCAGGCCTGGGCCTAGAGGAAAAGCCTATGGGCAGGCCGGACCTAGATTTTCAAGCCCGTTAGACTGGGCCAGGCAGGCGGGCCATTAATTTTTTACGGGCAGGCTAGGCCTGGGCTTGGCAAAATACCCGTAGGCTAGGCCCATTGCCATCCCTAGTCATAGCCTTCTAATGTTCTTCTAAATTTAACCCTCATTCCTTGTGATTTTATGACTTCCCTTAACAGTATATGTTTATTGCTACACTGTTTAAAGATTATTGGGTATCTAGTTGCTAAGCTACAGTTGCTGTCCCAAATGTCGGTCCAGAAATGACATTGGGACCGTTGGCTTGGTGTATACTGCACACTAATGTCTCTTATGTATTCTAATTTGGAAATACTTCCCCAAAAAGTGGAATAAGGGGTATCATAATCATAATATTTGTAAGTAACAATGGATTTCCAAGTACTATTGTATAAATTATTTTTAAACTTCCAATACCATTTTAATAAGAGGGCAGTATTCATGATCCAATACCGCCATTATTTTTGCATGTGTTAAAGCTCAAAATAATTAAACTTTTTATTCTTTTGGAATACAAGTGATGAAGTGAGAACAAAATAACGCAACAAGATTGATAATTGTTTCTAAATAGGATATCAACTCCTGCCTAAGAGGCCAACTCGGCCCAATTAGAAAAGGCCCACCGGACCAGATCTAAACCTCCGCATTGATACCCCTAGTTTCTAATTTACACTAATGAAGAGCATTTGAGTGAGGCTACGGTACTATGCATAGCACGGTTTGGTCCGTGCTACGGCTCAATATTTGAGTTTTTAAAATTCTAATGGTCGATCCGAACCGTTCAACATGATTATAAAATGAATATGTACTTGCAAATCAAATTTTTACATTTTTTCGAATTTTTTTACTATTTTTTTAGATAGGTAGAAAATCACTGTTTTTGGATGGTCCAGAATTTTCAAATCAAGTGATTTTCTACCTATCTAAAAAAATAGTAAAAAAATTCGAAAAAATGTAAAATTTGGTTTACAAGTACATATTCATTTTATAATTATGTTGAACGGTTCGGATCGACCGTTAGGATTTTGAAAACTCAAATATTGAGCCGTAGCACGGACCAATCCGTGCTATGCATAGTACCGTAGCCTCACAACAATTTTCATATTATTACAAATTTCAGAATATTTCCAATACAAGTTATATTGTGAAAATCATCATTATACCATATGTCAACGCAGAGCCCAAAATTTCTGTTTGAATACCAGAGGATAAAACAATACCAACAACAACAATACGAACGAAATGGATATAGTAATTAAATAAATAAGACAAATCAAGCAACTCACTTATTACACATGCAAATAGATTAACACTTATTCTATTTGCTTATTCACGAAATGCTGTAAATTCTATCACAAAATGTGATCATACAATATATTTGTTGCCAATAACTTACTAGTTGGCAGCGCTGAATTTAGCCTGGAGCGAGTCGACAGTCTTTTTGTCCAGTTGGAATGCCTTGGCAAGCACGTCGTCAGTGATGGACGGATTTGACCCGAAAACTGCATTGGCTACTGTAACAACACCCGGGTTCTGACTACTCAAGCCTGAGAACGCAACTGTATTGGTCCAACCATTATTGAACTGGAAATGGATCAGCCCCTGAGGAAAGACGAACACATCACCCTTGTTCAACACCTTTGTGAAGAGTTGATTGTTTGTCGAGGCAACAAAGCCGACATAGAGAGTGCCTTCTATCACAACAAGTATCTCAGTGGCACGCGGGTGATAGTGAGGTGCAACCAAGCCGGCTGGTGCAAAATCTAGCCTGGCCAGGGAGATACCGAGCGTGTTGAGGCCACGGAGGTTGGCAGCTGACACTGGTGTTACACTGGAGCCCAAGTTATTGGAAGTGTTGCCGGCTTTGTCGAGGCCAGCAAAGAAAAAATCATCTGCGGTGACAGCATTCGGGTTCTTGCAAACAAACCCATTTACAAAGACTGCATAATTAAATTCATATGCCGTGTTAGATGTTGTCTAATCAAACGTATAATTATATATAGATTTTGATAAGTAATGACATGTATGCATACCTTGAGACATTGGATCAGCGACACAAAAGTCCTGAAGTTGGCTTGGATCAGAACCAAAGGCATGAGAAATGGCAAGTGCAAAGAGAGCAAGGAACAAGAAACGGGAAGCCATCGTTCTCTTTTCTTTTCAGATAGTGTGTAACAAGAGAAATTGTGTTGATCTGAAAACAAGCATTCATGAGAGTATATATAGAGAACAGAATTTGAACTGGTAATGACAGGGTCAAGAGAGCAGGCGAACTTTTGAAATGTTCACATGTTTAAATTTGAACCATTCAAAACTGTAATAGCTTAAATGGTACGTAATTAACTTTCAAAAGCGAGTATCTGCAAGACTGGTTGCTTTCAGGATTATTAACCTTTCTAATTAATTAACCACATAGAATTATGATACAAATTAAGTTACAAACTGATCAAATTAAGTACAGGATATTATGTACAGTTTGAATAAGGCAAAAGTATTTAATTCCATTTGTACAAGTAAATGGATTATACCAGGTTCATCACTTATCAGGTTCATTCAGAGATATCTGATTTAAATTGAATTGAAACAGATGTACTTGTCTGATCAAAATTCTACTTCTATTTCATTATGCATATATTATGGTGGTTATAAAGATCTAAATGAGATCCCCTGATTTTCTTTGAACAGCTGCCTAAGATAAGTTGATGCTACAAAGTGATTAGCAGCATATGCTGATTCCAAATATAGTCTTACCAAACGCCAGGAAAATAAGGCCTATGACATCAGGCATGTCTCTACAAATTAGAATTGGTCCTTTATTCTAAATTCATCCATCAATTCTAAGTTCATTTGTTTGCCAAGTAATTAATTTTATTTTGACTTCTTCAAAGCGACGGGCGGTTACCTGCTCAGGTTGATATTAGTTCACTTTTCCCGTTTTCCGAGTAAGTTCTGTACACCAACCTTTTAGGCTATGTGTGGATGAAACAAGAATAGAGGCTATATATTCTAGAATAAAAACTATTCGGAATAACAATGCGCATCCAAATAACAATTTTACTATTCGGAATAGCTAGAATAGTTATTATTCTCTATTCATTGTAAATGTTGGAATAGCTACTATTCGGAAATGTAAAATAAGAGAAAAAAATGCTTTCTTTTTTTATTTCCATCAACACAGTTTCGAAATGACAAATTTGATACCACTTTCTGCTATCTCCATTTATTTGAAATCCCACTTGCCTATCTTTCCTCTTAATTAGCATATTGTTAGCACTATTCTTTATTGTGGTTACAGCTATTCACTATTCCACATATACAATCCAAACAACATTTTTATTAATCCGAATAGCACTATTTTCACACTAATATGAAAATCACTATTTTTTCTCTATTCTCATTTACTATTCTAAAATTTTATTATTCTAGCTATTCTCACTCTCATCCAAACATACCTCATGGTACGTTGGATTGTGATTGGGGTATGAATGTGATCCGCACAATATTATCGTTGCCTTGCCCTTATTTAAAATGGTTGGGTATTTATCAAATACACTCTTTAACATATTTTAAATTTTCCATTACATACTTTAGTACACCAAGATAAACATTGTTCTCAAATAACAAAACTTGTTTTTCCTCGTTGTATGAAAAAAGCTTTTAAATGATAGATATATCAGTGAATGTTACAAAATAAATCTTGTTACCTACAGGCATATTTAAGTCTGAATGACATATCACATTATACTATTCATTATATACATATATCACCTTCCAAAACTTAAGTCCTATAACTCAACAAGATCCAACTCCAATATGTCTCAATTTCGAAAAGAACTGAATATGACACAAAAGTTCACAGGCGTCGGTTGAATACTACGTGAAAACATTTCAGCACTACAAAATTTAATATGGGCCTAGAGTCAGAATTTCGGCCTCAGAACATAACATTTAAGAATCAGGATTACTAGGCAAAAGACAAAACAAAATTCCTTCCAGCTTAATTCCCATCAAAACCTGAAAATGAAAAATTACAAAACAGTTCTATTTCCATATAATTACCACCAGCTCATTACAGCTTACCTCCATACTAGACAGTTACACAAACAAAACCAGTAACACGAATACCAAATTAAGCTCCTGAATCAGCATATCTCAAATCCTCACCTCACCAAAGCACCTCATCAAAGAAACAACATCTCATTGATTTAAGCAAGTGTACACAGTTTGGTTTTCAAAAACAGAAAACAAAAAAAATTAGATCTTGTCGATGTCCTCATCCTCGAACTCGACATAGTCATTTTCGGCATTGTCGTCCTCCTCGTCGAGGCCGCCAGCAATGCCCTCGTTCAGACGTGTGTTCTCAGGCAGCTCTCCATATGCCTTCAGCAGCCTCGCCTCATCTGGCATGTACTTCAGTATTACATCGGCCTTGTCATCCTGCATTTTTAGTTACACAGTTATATGAGGTCGAGAAGGAATTACTGGTTATATAATCAGTTGAAACACTGGCTTTTCAGATTAGTACCAGAGTTGAGTTTCAGATTGTGATTGTATATACAGGTACCCACTCAAAAAGAAATAATGCAAACTTATGATGATTTTATGCCATAAATTGGCAACTTTGTCGCAAAAAAAAAAAGCAAATAACTTTACCCAAGTCTATAACAGTGATTGGAGACCATAACAGACAAGTCACTGATCTTAACCTTTGGTTATCAAAATAAGAAAATAAGAATTGCTCCATCTGATTAACTGAAGTTCATCAAATTTTCATCTTGTTTCAAAATCCGCCAAAGTAACAAACTTGTTGCTGAAATTCAATCATTGGTCTTATAAGAAAAATTATGAGAAACTATATTTGCAACACTGCTACTAACACAAATGTTCATTCTCTATGGCTTTCTGAAAAATAGAAGAATAACATACTCCCCTTCTTCTGCATCCGCAATGCCCAAATTGTTTTTTTTCTATCTATTCCCCTCATTCTTCTCCATCCATACTTGACTATAATGTGTCCGGCATTACCCCAAAAATCAAGTGGAGATAATTTATGGTTGTAAATACTATCAGACCATGTATTATCCAATGATCCATAATCTAAACATTAAACCGAGGGTATTGTTGCAATTATTCAAAAATAACAGACCCAAAAGATAGAGAAACAAAATTGCCAGTCCAAAAATGCCAAATCCTTCATCCCCAAATATCATATTTAACTCAGAGACATTACGGCAAAAAATAAATTAACAAATAAATTAAAGAGAATTGAATTTAAATAAATAAACATATGCACACACCTGAAAGTCACGAAGGCCAACAAGAATAATGTCACCCGCGGCAATCCAGACCTTTTTGTGCATTTTCCCTCTGATATGGCACAACCTCTTTGTTCCATCTATGCACATCGCTTCACACCTCCCGTTTCCAAGCATCCTTAATACCTACTTTCCATTAACAGTTCGAGAATTTTAGAAAAAGTTATACTGTTGACTGCAGCTCAACCAGTGGCTCAATTGGGTATTTCTCCTAGTTAATTAAGGCAGATCGAGAACTCTCTTTAAAGCCTAATTATTAATCTACCATGCAATAAAATTGCAAGAATACCCAATACAGGTATTAGCAGCAGATCAACCACAACAGAAAGGTTCAGGTTTATGGTAATAAATTAACCTGGCACAACACAAACACATAAGAAGTTTCAATTCTGATGCACTGAAAATTCCTGGAACAAATCAGATCCCAAATCTGTCTCCTCTTTGATCCACTTTCATTCAGCTAATAATTGGGATTAAAAGCCATAAGCCAAAGAGAGAATCAGAACAATTATTCCCCAGTTCAAGTTTCCAATTTCCTTCTTATTCCAATTCAACTTTAATTACAAATAAAATACACAATTGAAAAGGATCGGAATTACTTGAGCGTACTCCTGGCCGTCTTCTTTGAAAACCAATTCTCTCTTTTCATCGTCAGCCTCGTTCTTTCCTCTCTTCCTGTTCTTACCTCCCTTTCCCTTGTTCTTCGGCATATTGTCAGAAACCCTAACCCTAGAAAGATCGAGAGAGCGAGCGAGAGAGAGAGAGAGACAAGATAAGAGAACAAAATGGGGAACGGTTTGTTCTGGAACCACAACACGTGGTATTTTGCTGTTTATTTATTTCCTTTTTTGTACTCGTACCCACAGAAATCTAATTTTAGAAACTAGGGATTCCAAATAGCTCTAGTCCAGAGCTTCCACTCGATTCTGATTCTCTGTTACGTCTTGATGGATCAGAATTTATATGACCTAACGTAACAGAATATTTATGTTTAGATCAAGACAGTTCGATCAGAATCCGAACGATTAAAGAAAACTGGTGCATTTCAACACGGACAAGATCGATCCAGATTTTGATCGGACGGTGCGGATCAAAACAGAAATATTCTGTTACCTCAGAGGATATGGACTGCATCAAAATAAGCAGTTGATGACGGCGTGATTTATCAAACCGTGATGTGATTATTTTTTTTTTCACGTGACGTGATCAAAATAGTGGCAAATGGTCACGAGAATGGTTACGTCATGTATAGTCACGGCAAATTAATTATGTGAATTTTTTTTATATTTTAATTTAAATTGTTGAAATTCAGAAAAAGATATAAAAATGAAAATTATAAAAATTGTAAAATAAGTAAATAATGTTGTAATTTTTTTAAGGAAAGGCGGTTGGGTATCTGACATTACTTTAAAATTTTAATTCAAAATTTAAAATTACAAATATTTATTGGACTAACTAGAGAAAATAAAAACTAGTACTACATGAGTACCGGTATCACTGAACCTACACCGTAAGAGAAACATGGATACTCTATGCGTATAAAAAAAAGCTGAAAATTAACTAGAAAAAACTGGATACTCTATGTTTCATACCATGATGTGACGTGACGTGACGTAGAATTTTCGCTCGAATGCAGTCACATTATGCGAATAATCACGTCACGTAATCGACGTGACTGACGTGACATGACGTAATGTGACGTTCCGTGACGTGACTGATCAAGGCGTTTTCTTGTCGAGTTCTCGGATCCAAACCAATTTTAACCAAACTATGTTTCGTTCCAACAAAACGAGCACTTGTTTAAATGGAAAATATTAAAATAATGTTCGCCCAAATAAATTGTGGTGAATAAAAAAGTAATACATATTATAGGTATCCTCAAGTTCTTATTTTAAAACATTTCTAATTTTATTTTAAATATTTATTAAGTGGAATAAATAAGTGTGTATTTTAGCAAGTTCAAAAAATAATTTTGAACATCAAAATAATTATTACAACATTCGACAGTTATATCTTATCTGAAAGTGATTTTGAGCATCCAAATAGCCGAAATTTTATTCATAGTAAATAGAAAAAGAAAAACAATAAAAATAAGAAAAGGTATGGACAAATTTAAAAAATGGAAAGGCATATCAGACGGAGATCCGGATAATTGTTTTTTAGATTTATGGTTTGGAGTTTGGGGTAAACCCGCGTTTAAGGTATGCTGGATGCGGTTTGGCTGCGAATAGAAATTCAAGATCGGGACCTCAATCATGAATGGAGCTGCCCGCATCGCATCATTCCAATGAGCGAATGGAATATTCCTCAGGAGCTGGACAGGACGTAGTGTTGGCCGAGTTGAACACTGTTCCTGGAGGTGGAAAATAAACGTCTCAAGAGGAGCTGAATTAACTTCTAAAGATTAAGCCAAATACTATTGAGTACAGTGTACTTGGTACTAAAGAAGTCAATAAAAAAGCTCTACTAGAGCTAGTAGGTAAAGGTTGTTCGGTCTTATTGCCCGATTCCAATTTGGTTTTGACTTCTGCGCTAAAACGTGAATTTTCTTCTCTCAATGCTCAGAAATGGACATAACAGTGGAGAAATTGGCTCGTCTAGTGGGATTACATTCAATACCCCCAGAGGTGACTCATAAATTCTTAAACATACTCACAACACCCCTTTCTTTAGCTTTCTACCGAGCGCGCTTGTGCGCACCAGCCGATGAACATGAATTTAGGGAGGCATAAGTTTGGAATAAAGCTTCTTCCACAACTGAAGCATCCGCCTGGCAGTAATAGGACTTACTTGATGTTGTGTTATGTTTATGTATTTCGGACAAGTTATGTTATCTTATGCTATGTTATGTTATGTTTATGCATTTCGAACTTGTTATGTTATTTTTATGTAATGCAGACTTTTTATGTTATGCTTGCAACTAATTCAGATTACTTGTTATGTGATATTACGTTATGTTCATATTCACGAGGCAACAACTAATTTTAATTTATATAAGTTTTTAGAATTATGTCTGTAGCTCTCATTTATCTTTTTATTTATTTTTCATGAATAATTAAACTATCTAGTTAATTATAATGTTGCAACAAATAATAACAATCTAATGTTTTACATGTGCAACAAATCAGGCCTCCGTTTGATTTACAGTTGTAGAGGGAGCCCAAAAAAATTAGAGATTTTGTTGGTACTGTCGTAATTATTCACTAGCAAGTATATATGTCATAATTCTTTACTATTTTTGGGTGGTTTGCAAATTATTATAGACTCTACAGACTACCAGTAAGTAAAATACAAAAAACAAAAAATCTAGATGTTCATTTCATGTTGACTTATTCAAATTTGTTCTTAACAAGTGCATCAGGCAAGGATGTGATATTGTTGCCTTCTTAACAATATACAATATGAGCACAATTTGTTATTGCCCTCATAAATGTGATATTGTAGTTTCACAAAATAAAAAAAAATCGGTAGCTTGAAATGCAATTCAAGTTTAATTAGTTTACTTAAGTTATATTGCTGTAATATCTTGTATGTATCCTTAATTGATTTATCTTCTCTATTTATGTCAGGTTTTGCATCTCTAATGAATTGTAGCACATATGAGATAATGCTAAGGGAAAAGGGGGGGGGGGGGGCTACAAGTCTAACCATCGGGATTCAACTTCACGAGTTCGCGTGAGATTCTTCTAAGCAGATTGTGCAGTTCTTCAAACCGGTAGGTATGTAATTATCACAAAATCCATTTATTATTACCATAGTTAGTTACTCCAAATTGTCATGGTAATACACTTAGCCACATGTGCCTTCTCTCCTCTTTTTTTAGAAACCAGAGTAGTATTGAATCTGTTTAAACATCATTTTACATCCAAAAACAGAGTTTGGCCAAACACATCTGATCCTTCGAGATTATAGTAAACAAAAATTGGCAACAACCCAAATACACAAATGCTGAAACTTTAGCAGAAACAAATAGCAGCAGCCCAAAAAAGTAGTATAATAATATATGGCAAATGGTCTATTGATGCAGCGTCATGTTTGGGCCATTTTCCTAATACCGTCTTGAACATTTTTTAGTTTATTTTTCTCCAAAAAAATTAGTTGGTACACCAATTGTTTTCGAAACAATTCAGCCTGTACCTGTATCCGTATATGCAACGTAATTAGTATAGTGAAACCAAAAAATGAAGTTAAATTTTGTAAATGACATAACTACCTCCAAAGACGAGTTACACATATCATTGCCCTCCCATAATTCGATAAATTTTAAAGCAAATAGACCACAAGAGTGGTCATCTTGTTGCTGTGGAGCCTCAATCAATTTCACAGGCCAATAGGTAATATCTAGGTGTAAGTGCTTGGTCCGGAGGACTTTGTCGGTATCGAGTGCAAGAGAGATCAAAAACTGAATGTCATTGCGCTACAATTTTATAAGTAAATTAGTAATTGCAACAATATAGAATGTTGTACAAAACATATATATAGCTCCCAAACACTATCCAAATTGAGTGTCATCTCGGTATAGAGACTCGAATGCTTAGCTATAGAATTCAATACTTGAAATTGTTTTAATCCGAGATTAAGAACACCTACGTACCAATGCATGTTCTGAAAATTGATAGGGAAGAATACCTACAAATCATTAAACGGGTTATATTTCTTCCAACGTAGGTATTATGAAAAAAAAAATCATATAATTTACATGTATGTACCAAATCACTATTCAGAAATTGACTACCCGATTGTGCCACCTCCTTAAATCACGTTCATTAGTGGTGTTTTTGATGTTAGATCGGGCGTACACACAAGTGTTGTACGTATCCACTGCCATTACTTGGAGGAGGCAGTGCCGAGTAGGGTCCATAATGCTGATCCCACAATTAAGTACCTATTCAAAAGAACGTGAGATTGAATGCATGAATTAAGAAAAAGGCTGACTTAAAAATGTACCTGATCATTAATCCATTTGAAAGGGCCTGTCTCGTTGGTAGGCCAGATAAGACAATCCATGTCGTCGCTTGTCAATGTAAGAACCCCAATTGCGTTGTTCATTCTAACAATTTGAGCACTAGGGTTTACATTTCTCACATACTGTACTGCTGCCATCTCAAGGTTAGTTAACCCGATGTCATATATATCTGAAAAAAAATTATAAAATATTTATAGAAAAAAACATGGCTATAATTTTCTAGAAGTAGATTACTATAGTAAATGCATAAAAGAGTTAGTTGCTTGACTACCAAATGTCGACTTTATATCGTTAGTTGCTGTGTAGAATCCATATGTATGTCTCTCTTGTTCTCTCAGCCTACATTGTTTTGCCTTGTTTGATTTATGCTTCTCACTTTGACTTTCATTATCGCCATATACCGTAATTACTTGTCTCTTTATATTCTCCGTCATTTTCTGCGGAGTTTTGGTCGGCAGCTGCCATACAGATTCATCCTTCATTTCCTGCATAAATTACATGATATATTGTTAAGACATGTGGTTGTTACAATATATTACCAAGTCCCAATATATTACTCAGATGTACCTTGTTGGAAAGGGTTGATGTCCATGATTTCTTGCTAATGTAACACTCTATATTACTCAGATGTACCTTGCTGGAAAGGGTTGATGTCCATGATTCCTTGCTAATTTCCTTTACCTCGAAGCCTTCACAAACATCATTGTGATCCATCTTAGACTTTGAATTAATCATCTGGATAATAATTAGTATAAGCTTTGGTTGAGAAAACAGAAATTAGTACATATTGTTTCTATGCAGAAAATTCCATATTAAAGATGTCTAATATGTGCCAAAAATTTGAAGAGAAGGCTAAAATTAAAAAATAATTGAGGAGTAACTTGGACCTCATCAGGAAATGAATGGAGTTGTCCTTCAACTTGTGATACACTAAGATGCTGAATTATATTTTCGTAGAATTGTCCATGTCGACACTTATAGTCTTCCCTACATTTCATCTGTTCACGGGTCCATTTGGACATTAAGGGATGATGGTGGTCGAAATAGATGTTGGCTGCAGTTTCTTGGACATGCTCATAGTACCACAACTACATTAAAGCACAAGTGACATAAAAAGTTATTTTGCATAGCATTCTAATCCGTTCACTTTTAGGGAATCACAAAATACCAAGTTCTGATTTCATTTGTGAAAATTACTTGGAGTAATATGAAGTTCTTATGAGCTGCTTCTTATGAGTTTTTGTGATTTCAATTGTGAACTTGTCCAGAACTTCATTTGTCAATTTCACTTGTTCTAATTTTCAAACAAGTTATGAGTTAATAGTGGTATATGTCCAGCAGCTCACTAGTTAACAGTACCAGCTTAAAATTAAGATCCCTCATAATAAAAACATATGAGTTAGAAAATTACTTGGAGTAATATGAAGTTGCCCTCTAGGCGCATCTTTGTAGTTTTATTTCGTAGAAGACTGCGATGCAAGAACGATACTGTGAACTCGGCCTAATTGTACCTAGATACTCGATCCACATTTTCCACGATATTAACATACTTTCAAGGTATACGATCATCCACTGGTTGGGCTAGAAGTCCAGCAATCATCAAGAGCACAAATATTCTAACAAATGTCTCATCCGTCGTGCCAAGAGTTAACATACGAGACTTAAGATCGTGGAAAGATATGTTGTGGGTATTAGGATTTTCTAACGTATTGAAAAGAGCCTCGTCCACAGTTTCTCTCCTAGACATGTCAATATGAATGCCTTCATTTCTCAAACCCATAATACAATAGGCATCCCATGGGGTGAGTGATACATTCTTTTCACCAATATGAAATTTCTGGACATCCGATTGGTAGACTTTGCTCAGTGTTGCGACCAACAAACGACTGATCAATATTGGATGTAATTTGAAAAGACAACCAAAATCTAAATCTGCCACTTTTTCCCTTTGTTCAGGTTTTAAGCCGTCGAGCATAAGCACGAACTGAGCTGCCCGATCTACTTCCATAAATTCCAATGTCATGATCAAGTCGTGTGGCAACACTTGATGCTACAAAATAAATTAGTGTGTAAAAATTTAAGTATAGCAATCATAAGTAAAGCAACACTTGGCTGTGTACTTTCTTTTTTGAAATTGAGCATTTTAATTACTTAAATTTATGAATTTTCAGGAGTGGCGATTACATCAAATAGCCAGTGGGAATTGCTAGACAATGACCGTTTTGGCCCTCTTTGAGATGACTAGTATACTTTTTTTCCCCTAAATACAAGAGTTTTTGTAATTTTGGTTGTTTGAGTATTGCAAATTACACAGTAGTCCTAAAAATAATTATTGTTTGAGTATATTGGTTGTTTGAGTATTGTTGTCCAAAAAATATCCTTGCTTATTTCCTATACCCCAAAAAAAGAACTGAAATAAATCTGGCTTAAAAATTGGTTAAAAAAAAGAAATCTGACTTAAAAAAAAAGGTCCTTGATTTGAGGTAAAAGAAAGGACTTGAGCAGTGGTATAAGAAGTCAGACTTAAAAAAAAAGGTCCTTGCTTTGCTGTATAAGAAGTCAGACTTAAAAAATCCAACAAAAAGAGATGAAAAGAGATGACATATGGCCAGTCTGACACCTTTGTTCTTGTTGAATTGTTTGAATTTTGTAGTAGAAGAGATGAAATCAAGATAGAGATGAGATCAAGATAGTGTTGCTCTAATTTGAGTGACAAAAATTTGCTCCATTTTTTATTCAAGAAGAAAACTGCATATGCAAAAATGTCTCTAATATTTGATACCTGATCTTAGGCTCTGATATTTTCATTCAAGAAGAAAGCCACATTTTTTATTCAATGTATATAGGAGCTAGATAGTTGATACCTGATAATTTGTACTTTAATTTTATTATTTTAAAGAGAACTGATCATATTGATGGGATAAATTGGTCTCTAATATTGAGCCTCTAATTATTTCCATTAATGAACCGATTTGGTCTCTTTAAGCATCGTATGGCCATGCATTTCGTGTTCGATCGAAGCTCAAACATAATAAAACTTCTGAACTTTTATGTTGGTTGCGTTCAATATGGTACCTTGATCATTTTAAATAATATTTCTACAACTTTTGTTGCAGATCGACCATTGAATTCCTGCGTGAAAAAGAACGGTCTGAAAATGTTTCAAGCGTTTTAATGAAAAAAAGAAAAAGGCAAAAAAATGTTGTCAGAAATTAAATAAAATAATAGAAATTTTAAGAAATTTAGAAAATTATTTCCAAGATATACTGCTGTCAAAGAAATGCAAAAAATGCAAGAATTGGTTACACTCTCTCTGACTTGCGGATCCCATTGTGCAGAATAATTTGTTAGACCTCGCCTGGGAGCCAATGAGATACGATCACATGGATCTCTGATGTGGCAACATATATCAAATCCTCCGCTCTCGTTCTCAAATAGAAAAACATTGAAATTTCAAAAAAATTTGAACACTCGCCTCTCTCTTCCGCAATGAAATCCGCCTCTCTTGTAAACCCCACTTTCTCCTCTCGCCTCTCTCTTCCCCTCTCTCTCTTCTGCAATTCCAATAGCAACGAGGGAACGGAAACCTCTTAGAACACTCTATTGGCGCCCAAAAGCAACACCAACAAGATAGAAGCTTTCTCTCCGTCGCGGAGCTTTCTCTCTCAGCGATCTCCAGGTTTTAAGCCGGGTCAGTTGTCCGATCTCCAGTGGTTCCAAATTATATCAGGTTTGACCTGACCTGGCCTAATTATTTTTCCCTGATATTATTTGTCTGTTTCACCTGGCCTAATTAATTGAAACTTTGATGGAGTCTGAGCTTATCCCCAAAATCAGCCATAAACTCAAGTAATGCAAAACAAACAAAAAGAAAGGCACCAAAAATATGAAATTTGACTAGTATCTGACTCTGGCATGTGCATTCTGATGCCATCTGATCTGAATCATACATTTTGTGTTCATTTTGTTTTGTATAGGGAAGAAATTATTCAGGGGTATATGAGTAATTTGAGCTGGAGAAGTCCATGAAGGAGTTTGGAAAGAGATGTGCTAACATATCTTATGTATACAGGTACATTAAACTCAATTTCTATTGATTAATTGAAGAAGGCTCACAAGTTCCAAGATCACCAATCTGTGCTAATTTGGGGATTGAATCCATGATAGCAAGTCTTCGGGAACATCACCAATCTATGCTAATTGTCTTTTTTTAGTTTCTGGTATCATCACTGATTCGATAGGCTGAACTAAACCCATTTAAGAGGCCTTTCAGAGGCCAGAGGTAATCAGTATAGCACACTAGTTATAATCTGATTTTTTTTTTCATCCCAAACTTAATTGAGGGCACAACCTAAGTACAGAGATTGTATTTCCATAATGCCAGCAAATAGAAATTGGAGCCCCAACATAAATACCAATTAACATTTGACTAGAAAGCCAAATTAGTTAATCACGGTCTCTAATTTTATCAAGATCAAGGTCCTTACTAGAAAATGAAGTCAAAACAAAGATCTAGCAAGTACCACCCTAATATAACACAAACAATTCCTGCAAACTATTTAGGTTCTATTTCTTTTTGCCCCCAACAGGCTTAGATTTCTTACTTGTAGCCACAACCTTTGATGCCTTATCTCTTGTTTCCTGCAAGTTGGTAATGAATGTGAGAAGATAACTAGCTTTTTGCATTGAATACAAATTCTTTGAAAGTGTAAATGGGTGAGGCCACCTCAACTTCAACATTTTTTTATAACTGATCATGAAATATTGGCTAACTTCATAGTTACCATGTAACTAGAGATTTAACTATGGTTAACTTCATAGTTACCATGTAATGGGTAAAAAAGAAAGAGTATGTGAGGGTATACAAGAAATTAACCCTTTTTATAATGATTTATTTGCATAAGATGTCAAACCCTATTTGCCGGAGATGTCTACACGTAACTATTGTGACAACCGCACACACCGCAAACAATAATGGTAGAAGATATTATAATTGTACCACTACTAATCATGGATTTGTGGGGTGGTGTGACGACGTTATTTTCCACCAAATGCAAACTCAATTCATGATTCGTTTGTTTGAAGAAAAATTGAATGTGATGTATAGGAAACTAGTCACACTATTTCTAGTTGGTTTTCTAATTATGTTGTTCTTTAAGTAGCATGTAATGTACTTGGATGACATCTAATTGTAATAACATCGTGTGGCTAGTTGATGATATTAGTTTTTGATGTAGTATTTGTTTATGCTTATGAATGTGTAATTTTAATGAGAAATTCATGCTTGTTTGAAGGTATATTGTTATCTAATTAGCACTATACGATCATATGCCTTGTTTGAAGCAACTCATGCTTATTTGAAAGCTTGTTTTAAGCAATTCCTGCTTTTTTGAAAGCTTGTAATATTGCACTATGCCTTGTTTGAAAGGCACTTTTGTTTGAAAACTTGTAATATTGCATCTCAGCTTGTAAGATTGCATCTCACCTTTGTAATATTGCATCTCAGCTTTGCAGTATCATACACATTTGTTTGAAAGCTTGTAATATTGCACTATGCCTTGTAATATTGTTCTCTAATTAGCACTATCCGATCATATGCCTTGTTTGAAGCAACTCATGCTTGTTTGAAAGCTTGTTTTAAGCAATTCCTGCTTGTTTGTAAGCTTGTAATATTGCACTATGCCTTGTTTTTATCGGACTACTTATGCTTGTAATACTGCACTTTACCCTTCCACATCCTTTAATGAGATGATCTTTTTTTATCGGACTTAAGCAAATCTACTAACTAATAAACAATAATATCAATTTACATTACATGAAAATAAGCTACCATCTTATATCTAGGAAGTATCCCCAAAGGTAAAATCAAGTTCACGAAAATAATTTACATCAAGTCACATCCAGTACATTTACATTAACATTTACATCAAGTTGACATATACATGTTACATCCAGTACATTTAAAACAAGTTGATATATACATATACAAAAAATTAAAAAATATGCAAAACAGCCCTCTAAACATCCAAAATTTCCAAACGCAAAATACAAGACATAAAAGTCCCTGTAAAATAACAAAATACAAAAAAATGAAAAATATGCAAGACAATCCCTAAACATCAAAAATTTCCAAGAGCACCAACAAACCTTTTTTTTTAAAATTGGCAACAGTGACAAAGCATGACAAAAAGTGACAAAGCATCTTTAATTTGTCAACATACTTGATCATTAAGTAAAATTTACAACAAACTAACTACTTGGTGAATGCACTGGATTGGTAAAAGTTACTACATTAAGTAAAAGTTACAACAGAATAACAAAACATAGCACAAAACCTACTACATCAAACCTACTGCATCCAAACATTCTAGATCAAACCTGCTTACAACCAAACAGAATTGCGGATACACAGCACAAAATCAGAAAAGTCCCTGTAAAAAGAATAAAATACAAAAAATGAAAAATATGCAAGACAGCCCCTAATATTGTAAATAAATAAATATTTAATTTTATTCCATTACTTGTAATACTTAACTTTCTAAAACCAAGAATTACATATCCAAGTGTTACAAACCCATCTTGGAACTTCAATAATCACCAATAAACTTCCAAAACATATATTTTATGCATCAGAAACCAATTAACTAAATCAAGTTAATTGCACCAAACAGCTATACTAGAGAATCTTACATTCATTTGCAAAAAACATCACTACACGGATTCAACTATTAATCATATATGGACAGAGAAACAAATAGACTGATATGCCAGAAAGGTTTAGATTAATATTGTTAGGCTGAGTACACTTATGAAATAAAGAACCAATCTTATTTGTGTAACTGACTGTTACAGTAATGGACTGAATCATGGTAGGCAACTATAAACCAAATAAACCATTAACAAGATTGAAACTATCATTCATATTGACAAACTGACTATATTTGATACTTTTCTACAATATTTTTATCTGATTTAACTGTGATCCCACCCACAAATGCTAAAAAATAGAAAGAAAAAAAAGATACTTGCAGTTGTACCTATTGTTGAAGACAAGTGCTTCAGACCACTATGTGTATTCGTGAAGTTTTTCCATATTGCTAGCAGCATCATTAACCTACACACAGCTTATAAGATTAATACAAATATAGTTGATTGATGTAATGTAATTTAACACTACATAGTCGTTCTTCACGTACCGCTTGAAGTTGACATCTTTGTCGATTATGACCTACTATACCGCAATGCCCACATTTGTTCTTCCTCCTTCCTTCAAGTGAGGACTTCATCCGCTCATACTTATTCTTTTTTGGTGCACCTTTCGTCACAACAGGTTTTGGGTTCTCAATCTTCTGGGGTGATTTCTTTTCACTTGAGACGTCATTCTTTTCCACTTTAGGATTCTTCTTTCATTTCTCAACTTCATTAAGGCGACGTTGCTCTTCTTTTAACAACTCTCTTGTTTCGACATATTCTGCGCTCGACTTAGATGCTTGGTACATTTGGACCTGTTCAGAAACCTCAAAATCCCCACCCTTCATGTCCGAAGAAAATAATGACTTTGCAGTTTTGGTCCACCTTTCAGCAATGCAACACTGCGGAATGAACGAGACGTCCAGGTCTATCAATACAGCAAACACGTGACAGCATGGTATTTTCTCACATTTCAATTTATAACACGTACATGTTATTTTCTCAATATTGCCCTCCGAAACAAAGCACTCCACAACTACCCGACTCTCCAGTTTACCTCTTGGAGCAACGATGCACATTGAAGACGCGTTGCTCTCGTGTTTTTCAATAACAACCAATTCATTTGACTTTTCAATTTTCTCACGAACAATATCAAAAACTTCTTATGTGTAGCTGCTTGCTGCAGATTTCTCGGTGTTGTAGAATGGAGTTGTTAAAACTGGTTCTATTTGAGATGATTTGCAATCTAACTCGGCCTCTTTTGTGCGCATGTCCGTAAGACACCTCTCAAGTTGTTGTACACTCGTACACAAAGACAACCTACTATTCAAGTACCTGCGGATCTTGGAATTGAGGCTCTCGCTTCTATATTAGTGGACATTCCTAAGAACATCTTCTTCTTTACAAAACACCCCGCCCAAATTTTTTTGACTCATAAATATTCTGCAACCACTGTCTACTCTTTGCCCTTTTACTCACTTTATCATCAAACTCCTGCCACTTGTTCTCAAATTCTTCGGGATTGTATGCCCTGCTCATCAGCTTGTGGAACATTTGCATGACCTCTGAATTACGAATATACATTTTTGCATTTTCCCCCATATGCCATGTGCATATCCGGTGTGCGGTGCCTGGTAATACCGATTTAATGGCCTCGCGCATAGCAAGGTCACCATCCGTAATTACAGCCTCAAGTAGTGCCTGATACATAACCTCCATTAATGCTTCAAGAAGCCATTTGTATGCTTTCTTATTCTCACGAGAAACAATGCCGCATGCAAAAATAACTGTGCTTTAATGATGATTGACTCCTAGAAAAAGAACGAGTATCGTTTTATACCGGTTCAACTGGTATGTGCTGTCAAAGACAACTACATCTCCAAAGCTAGAATAATCAAGCACTGACTGAGCATTGGCCCAAAATAGACTTGTCAAATGACCGTCTTCTGTGTCATATTTGAAAAAGAAATCTGCATCTGCTTTCTTCCTCTCCTTGAAGTAATTTATCACTGAATTTGCATCAATTGCAAGCATCGCAGACCGCTCATGCCTAGAGGTAAAGTTATACAAATTCTTCCGCCGAAAACCACGGTGTTCATAACCACCACTCCTCCATTCTGTGTAATATAATATTTGACATTTGCGGATACCTGAGCTTCCAAAAGTGACTATCTCGGCCTTCTCAGCTTCAGCAGTGAGATCGGAGGAAAGGAGCAGTATCACTAGCCGCTAAACTATGGTTGTGAACATCTACATAGTCTGCCACCCACCATTTACCAATTTTCGGATCAAGTTTGATATAGAGCTTGACGGGGCAGCCACAACGAGATAGCGCTGGGGCTGCTCTTGTCCAATCCAGCTTATCCAAATACTTCTTCTCTCGAAAACAAGATTTGCTGCAATAAAACCGACGAAATGTAATGGTGCCATTCTTTGGATCCTTCATAATAATGCTTCCTTATGCTAAACCCATTTTTTTTAGCATAATCATTGTAAAACTTGTAAGCTTCTTCCTTGAAAAGGTCATAGTAACAACCTTTTCATACTCTCTCAATGATGCTACGTCGACTTCATTAGCCTACAAAAATTGGGGGTGAAACCATATTAAGTAGGAATAGTTTTCTACATTTCATGGATCTTTCAAAATATGGTCAGTATTCCATCCATAAATAAGCTAGGGTATGATCAAAATTGAACTAAATTATTTGGTAAATAAACTTGTTGCTACTGCCATGTGCATAATTTTTATGTCTTATTCTCTTGCTGTCCTAATTTAAACTCATGAATTGCAACATTACAATTGTGGTCCGTGATAGGTTATACAAAATCTCAATTGTTGTAAAACAAGTACGATATTGCAATAGCACTGATTCCTACAATCATTAATAGATGGTAGGTACGTGCATTACTATTCAGAAAGGTTCACGGTATTTTAAAATACAGAAAACCTTGGACATTAGCGCTCTGTAGTTTAGCTCTATCCAATGTGGATTCACAAAGGTTCGCTCCTATAAACTCGCATCTGCAATCCATTAAAAGGAGTTAATAATACTATTCAAAACATGGAAATATGAAAAATGATACAAGAAAATGAAATGTCAGTTTGTGCAAAGGTCTTACTCATGCAGAATTGCATCTTCAAAATTTGAACCAATAGCCACTGGATCCTATTATCAATATTAAAAAAACATCATTTACAATTAAATATATATCAAAAGATCTTGTGACACTCCCTAATGTAGCGATATCCATGTAATCGTTGAGTGATAGCGACCATACCCCAAATTTAGCTTTATGAAGGTTTGCCCATGAGAAGACAGTTTTGTTAAGGCATGCAAATGAAAATTTCACGGAAGATAGATCCTGCCAATAAAGAGAGGAGAGGAGCAGTTATATCTCCAAACTTAAAATTTTCACTTCATTTGAGAAAAATCTTTTGCTCAAAATCTAAATTGGATACTTACAAGCTTTGACAAATTAAGCTGAGAAAAATTAACATCGCGAAATCGAAGCCTTTCAAACTGTATGTATTTTATGACATCTCTCCACGTTAGCTCGGGCCCATTGTCATCTTCCTTCGTCTTGAAAGCTTGTTGTATGTAGTCAATTAATCCCTTCAAAGAAAAATCAAAAGCAAAACTAAGAATTCTAGAAAACAAAGTAATCTCTTTTTTCTTGATGCATATTACACAGTAATTTTGTACATCCTAATAACACTTAATATGTCTAATATTTGAGAGCCTTAAATACTGCATTATAGTTCACAAAATATTTATTAATTCCAATAAACTAGTTCACAAACTGTTTAAATAATGCATTATAGTTCGCAAACTGTTTATTAGTTCACAAACTGTCTAATTTTGATCTTTGTACTATTGCACTTAGTTCAATTAAACAATCAAACCTTTCTTTTTTGTTCAAATTGGTGCCTTCTCTGATGGAGAAGATAAGGCAACACCAAATTATCACTGACCTAAAGTGCCATGTCAATAGGTCACTAGAGCACCACATCAGCACATGATAGGTGTTGCATCACAGGTTCTAAACAACTCATAGTCTTTTGTATTCTTTTCTTTGAGAAATTCAGCGCCTATATAAGAAGCTAGCTTGTATCTGGGAACCATTATGTAAGAAAAACAATATCAATAAAATCAATTTTACCTTGTTCTATTCCAAGCTCCATTCTTTCGTATTCTCAATTTTCCCCAATTTCACTTCTGTCTTCAAGTGATTCTATTCACTTTGATCACCACCTGCTGTTGAGATTCATTCTCGTTGCAGAGAATGGTGGAGCGATAGAGAGTAGGGGTGGCGGAGGGAGGGGCTGGAGCGAGAGAGGCGAGGAGCTGTGGAGAGTGAGAAAGCGGGAGGGAGAAGAAATGTTGATGGGCTGGACGGCCGGAGGAGAGGGGTGCGTCGGAGGCTGGATCGCAAGAGAGAGTGGGCTAGCAAGAGGGAGAGGGAGAGGGAGTGTTGGATCGCGAGAGGGAGTGGGCTGGCGAGAGAGAGAGGGAGAGGGAGTGCTGGATCGCGAGAGGGTGTACTTTATGCCTCTAGTGGAGTGGGCTAGCGCCTCTTTTCTTCATTACCATTTTTACCCTTTCGAAAAAAAAAGAGTGACAAACTATGAACCGTTTGATCAACTTCAAATGAACAGTACCAACTATATCATTAGTCCATAGAAGCATTCCTCTTTATAAAATTATGTCATCTTTTGAAAACTTTACATCACACTATCACACTGGGTTTTAGTCAGTGAGAAAATAACTCGGTATGACCGTATCATGTATGTATGGTATGGGTTGGTTAGATAAAAAAAAATATATTTTGATAGTTTTACTAAGCGTACGGATAAATTTGTAGGAGGATGATTGCTTCAAAATTCACATTCAACAATCCAAATGTTGCCCACTTCACTAGCTACAAACCTCCAAATTTTTTATTTTTACGATCTCTGAAAAAAATAAACCAAATAATTAATTTTCTTTTTAAATTCTATTTTTATCACGTCCGCAGTCTAAACCTGCGAAATCAGAAGGTTGTTTCGCAAGTTTAGACTACATACACCAAAATGTATTAATTTAGTTCTGCAGTCTAAACCTGCGGAACAACCTTCTAATTTCGTAGGTTTAAACTATGGATGTGATAAAAATAGAATTTCTCAAAAAAAAAAAAAAATGGTTAATTAGTTTTTTTTTTCAAAGATGATAAAAATAAAAAAATTCGGACAAACCAAGCACAAACTCAACACAGCTACAAACCAAGTATATTATGCAGCAAATCAGATTATTTTTTTGGATTTTCTTATAAATTATGTAGGGAGCATAAATGCTTTACTCAAAAAGGAACAAAAAGATGGTAGGAGATCTATCTGTGAAGGAAAGATGAAGTTTGGTATTGCATTCAAAAGCAGCTAGATTCTTAATTGACCTCTGTAATCTCATTTCTCATCAGCCATAATTTGTTTGAAAGGGGTTGTTAACCCATTTCCATTTAAAGGAACCTAATCTAACCTCCTTTTTGTATTCTTTTCCCTTTTCTATTTTCATTATATATTCTCTTGACAACTGCAAGATAACAAAATACAGGATTAAATAGGAAGAATCTGACTCTTTTACCAGTTTGTAGGAAACAACAAATGGTAGGTTTAGTGAGCATTTACGGTGTAATTTGCTAGCAAGTGCTTCTGTATTTTGATATATTGCAAGTTGTTTGTATAACGTTTTATTCCTTTTTCTCTCTGGCTTCTATATTTTTAATGCCTTCTTTTCAGCCAGCTAAGAAAATGTTTAATGAAATTAAAATATCAAAATTAGAGGAATGTAATGATGAAAGACTTTTTTTTTTATGATATATAATCGCCACAATCGATAAAATAGTTAAGAAAATAAAAATATATAATTATTCAAATGTTCACAATAATTTATATAGGTTGTGTATCAAACTAGAGGAGAGTTCAAATGCCTCCATTTTTCATGCCTCCACCATGCCTCCATTTTTAAAAACTTTAATAACTCAAAATTTAAAACTTAAAAGTCAAAATAAAACCGTTGGATATGATCTACATCATTTTATCTATGTACTCATAAAAAATTATCACATTTTGATTTTGTTTTTATGTGAATCAATAAGTTAAAAAATCAACGTCTAGAAATTATCCACATTAGTACGTTTTTTACAAGCTCTTGATGACAACCAAAACAAAATTGAAATGTCATAATTTTTTACACGTGCATAGATAAAATGATTTAGATCATATCCAACGGTTTTATTTTGATTTTTAAGTTTTAAATTTTGAGTTATTAAAGTTTTAAAAATGGAGGAATTTGAACCCTCCTCATCAAACTATGTATAATTTGGTAATCAGTTGATTGCCGGTTAAGTGTCAATAAAATATTTTCAAACAATTCTTGACGATCATTAAATTGCATCAAGTTTGATACATTTTATTCGAGATATATATGTAAAAGAGGAGGGCTCAAACATGTTACTTTCATGCTCCAATTATTTTCCACATCTTTATTTCTGATTTTAAAGTCCAAACAAACGATTCGAACTACTCAACATGATATTCACATAAAAATGTGCTTGGAGACTAAATTTTATATTTTGTTTGAAAATTATTTGCTTTTACGGTAAATTTCACTGAAGGTCACTAAACTTCGTCATTTGGCCCAATCAAGTCACTCTATACTTTTCCGTTTAAAATGCTAATAGAATATGCTCATTCCGTTAGTATTTTGGACAGAATATGCTCATTCTGTTAGTATTTTGGACGGAATGAGTATATTCCATTAAAATTTTGGATGGAATGAGAATATTCCGTTAAGATTTTAAACGAAAAAGTATAGAGTGGCTCGATTGGAACAAATGACAAAGTTGAGTGACTAAAAAGAGACAAATCAAACTTGAGTGCCCAATTCGTGACAAATGACAAAGTTTAGTGACCTCCAGCGAAATTTACCCTATTTTTTAAGATAGGTAAAAAATCACTGTTTTAGATGGTCCAAAATTTCTTGAAAAGCAGTGATTTTGTATCTATCTTAAATAATTGTAAACAAATTTCAAAAAATATAAAATTTGATCTCTAAACACATTTTAATGTGGATATTATGTTGAGCGTTTTGGATCATCTATTTGGACTTTGAAATCAGAGATAAAGATGTGAGATATAATTGGAGCATGAAAGCATTGGAGCATTTGAATCCTCCTCATGTAATTTATTTTATTTTGAAAAGTATTTGATCTGTTGTTACATTTGTCGAATAAGTTTAGTGTCTATATAATCTATTTTTATATATATTGTCAACTCTAAAAGAGAATTGTAGCATTGAAATATGACATCGGATTTATTCTCTTATTTTTTTTTTAACCCTTATGGCTCCTTAAACATATATACTAACAAAAAATCTTCTGATTTCTTATATGCACATTAATTATACAAATTCACTACATATAGAACAAACAATTTAATTCTAATTATAATTTTGCAAATTTTCTGAACAGAAAATATGTTCCGAGATAGAAGAGGTTTTACCTGCTTTCTCATTCCTATTTTAATTACAAATTATATTTTGTGTTTATATATTATAAAATAGTTCATTTTATTTTATAGAGCCCAAGTGATGTTAGATTTTGAACAATGACTTAATTTACTTTCTATCTAAATTGCACATATCTTCTCTTGTAATGTTCGTTTGATGCCGATTAAAAAACCACAAATAAAAGGTGTTTAATTGTTTTACATGTTTGTTATTCAATGGACATAGGTATAACTATATTTACATTTGTTTAGTTGAAATGTAGGTATTCAATGTTAGTCAACAGATTAGCTAGCTAGACATATTTTATTGGGACCAACTAAGCTTATCGATTCGATATATATATATATAGAGAGAGAGATGGGCTAGGGTACTTTGCAAAGTAAAACATTCTATTTACTTCGGGTTATATTTTTATTTTGAAAATTCAAACAACCGATCCGAACCGTTCAACATGTTCTAAATATTGAAATGTGCTTGGAGACTAAATTTTATATTTTTTGGAAACTTTTTACTATTTATTAAGCCACTTTGAAAATCGCTGATCCGGTGGTCCAGAAATTTTTACTTTTTTTACTGTTCACAGTGGATCAGCGATTTTGAAAGTGGCTTAATAAATAGTAAAAAAATTCCAAAAAATGTAAAAGTTAGTCTCCAAGCACATTTCAATATTTAGAACATGTTGAACGGTTCGGATCGGTTGTTTAGATTTTCAAAATGAAAATATGACCCGAAGTAAAGAGGGTGTTTTACTTTGCAACACACCGTAGCCCATATATATATATATATATAGGACAGTGCTACGGTGCTACGCGTAGCATAGAGGCCTCCGTGCTACGGCTCAAATTTTGAGTTTTCAAAATCCTAACGGTCGATCTGAACCGTTCAACATGATCTCCATATGAATATGTACTTGCAAACCAAATTTTACATTTTTTAGAATTTTTTTACTATTTATTAAGCCACTTTGAAAAAACACTAATTTGTACACCACAGTAAATTTTTCTGGACCATTGGATCAGCGATTTTCAAAGTGGCTTAAAAAATAGTAAAAAAATTCTAAAAAATGTAAAATTTGGTTTGCAAGTACATATTTCATATGGTGATCATGTTGAACGGTTCGGATCGACCGTTAGGATTTTGAAAACTCAAAAATTGAGCCGTAGCACGGAGGGGCTCTATGCTACGCGTAGCATATTAGCAAAATCCTATATATATATGAGATGGGCTATTGTACTTCGCGAAGTAAATGGGGGTTTACTTCGGGCCATATTTTGTCATTTTGAAAATCCAAACAACCGATCCGAACCGTTCAACATGTTCTAAATATTGAAATGTGCTTGGAGACTAAATTTTACATTTTTTGGAATTTTTTTACTATTTATTAAGCCACTTTGAAAATCGCTGATCCGATGGTCCAGAAAATTTTACTGTTTTTTACTGTTCACAGTGGATCAGCGATTTTCAAAGTGGCTTAATAAATAGTAAAAAAATTCCAAAAATTGTAAAATTTAGTTTCCAAGCACATTTCAATATTTAGAACATGTTGAACGGTTCGGATCGGTTGTTTGAGTTTTGCAATTGAAAAAGTGGCCCGAAGTAAAACCCCCATTTACTTCGCGAAGTACAATAGCCCATCTCTCTCTCTCTCTCTCTCTCTCTATATATATATATATATATATGAGGTTGGCTATTCTACTTCCATAAGCATATACCCACATATGCTTATAACTCATTTTTGCGTTTCTAATGTTCAAATGGTCGATCCGAACCGTTCATCTTGTTCTCCATATTAATATGTGCTTGGAGATCAAATTTTACATTTTTCGGAATTGTTTTACTATTTATTAAGCCACTTTGAAAATTGCTGATCATATGGTCCAGAATTTTGTTGCACTGTTTTTACTGTTCACCCGGATCAGCAATTTTCAATGTGGCTTAATAAATAGTAAAAAAATTCCGAAAAATGTAAAATTTGATCTCCAAGCACATATTAATATGGAGAACAAGATGAACGGTTCGGATCGACCATTTGAATATTGAAACGCAAAAATGAATTATAAGCATATGTGGGCATATGCTTATGGAAGTAGAATAGCCAACCTCTATATATATATATATATTTATATATATACTTAATACTAATATAAAATCAACGGCAAAATAATACGCTGCTGGTGGATCTGTTTGCAACTGTTCCCATCTACAACTAAAGCTTGTTATTTAATTTCAAATCAAAATGCCGCCTCTGTACTTGCATAACCATAGCAGTCGGTTCTTTCAAGTTTTCCTTGAAGTAGGTTAAGGCCTATATAAATTAAGTTGTAGGGTGTAAGAGGTTAGGTTGATCAGGTATTATATATATTTATATTGTCGGATTATAATATTTTTAATTCGTAACTAATCAGTTATATATAGGGGTGCAAACGGATCGGATAGTGGTTTAATTATATCCGTATCCGTTTTTATTTTTCGGATACGGATACGGATACGGATTGGATATCGGATATCCGTAGATATATACATAAATATTTTCATAATATATATTAAATTATATGGTATATATCTAATATTTGGATACAGATAATTAATATTCAAAATCATATCCGTATCTGCACGGATATTCAGATATCGGATATCTTATCTAATTTTCGGATACGGATCCGGATACGGTCAGATTTTATCGTACTTCTTTTATGCCATCGGATTTTGTGGATTTCATTCATGAATGAAGAGTTTAATATGACAATGAAAGTAACAACTAGAAATTTTCAATAAATAAACTTCAAATAACGAACTTTTCAATAAAAAAAATTACAATTGAAAAACACAAGGTACTGCTATCACATCTTCACTCGTTTGCAAACATGACGTAAATTTAACACTAAACTCATGTTTTATTAAGGCAAGTTGGATTCATGAAAAGTTATTTGAACATGTCAAATATACTTTTTTCTGAATTTTTTATGAACAAAACTTGTTCAATTACAATGTACAGTAAATTATCAGCACTATTTTTTTAATGAGTAAGGTTAAAATGCACCATTGGTTTTATGCTTCAATCATTCTCCACGTTTTTTTCTCCGTTTTCAAAGTTTGAACAATCAATCTGAACCGCTCAATATGATCTTCATATTAAAATGTGCTTGGAGACAAAATTTTATATTTTTTGAAATTTTTTTACTATATTTTAGAGTGAGGCTAGGGCTTTATGAACAAAACTTGTTCAATTACAATGTACAGTAAATTATTTAGCACTATTTTTTTTTCATGAGTAAGGTAAAATGCTATCATTGGTTTTATGCTTCAATCATTCTCCACGTTTTTTTCTCCGTTTTCAAAGTTTGAACAATCAATCTGAACCGCTCAATATGATCTTCATATAAAATGTGCTTGGAGACAAAATTTTATATTTTTTGAAATTTTTTTTACTATATTTTTAGATAGATACAAAATCACTATTTTGGATGGTCCATAATCTTCTAAAAACATTTTCAGTGATCTTGTACCTATCTAAAAAATTAGTAAAATAATTCTAAAAAATATAAAATTTGGTCTCGAAGCACATTTTAATACAAAGATCATGGTGAACGGTTCGGATCGACTGTTTAGACTTTGAAAATGAAAATAATAATGAAGAGCATGATTGGAGCACAAAACCAATGGTGCATTTTAACCCTACTCTTTTTTAATTTAGCAATTGTTAAAAGTTAATTTATGGAAGTTATTGTCTGTTACTTATAGTGTGTTTATCTGAATTATTATTCAAAATTAGTTCTAATAATTGATTAAACTGCTTTCACTTTTTTTCTGTCTTAAATGGAAACAAAGTTGTACATGATCTATCATCTATGGCCCATGTTTCAACTAATGCCATGTGCTGAAAAGACCTTTAGGTCAAATTCTGGCCTATAAATTGTGTTAGAATGCTCAAGGCATAAAACAAACTCAACAAGACATATAAGTACCAGAGAGAGGAAAAAAAAAAACAATGGCAGCAAGGGTTTTTGTAGTCATAATTCTCTCCTTGGTGGCAGTACAATCTCTTGCCGGAGATCCAAGCCCGGTACAAGATTTCTGTGTCGCCGACCTCAACTCCGAAAGTACGGTTTTGAACTATCACACTCATACTCAACTGGTTATATGTTTAATACCAATTAATGTTCTTTTTTTTTAAAATTAGTTGAATTCTCATACCCCCAACATGCGCATGCACTTGTTGTTGTTTTTGCTCTAAATTATCCAAATAATTAAACATATTGTGACCTCATGTCTCTATCTATTAATAGATTGTTTGTTGTCAACATGAAAAAAGAATGATGTCGCCTAGTACAGCATATATATATAGTATATTAATTATATATGATATGCATTATAAAAAATTTGATGACTTGATTAGTTAAGTTACCTTAGCAAAGTGCTTTACTAATTTCTGTAGTTGTAAATTATGAGATTCCCATTAATTAGCTTCAAATAATTTGAACTAATGAAGTTCATCAGTGACTAACTTAACACACATATATGCAGTTTTCGTGAACGGTTTGCCATGCAAGAACCCGAAGCAGGCAACTCCGGATGACTTTTTCTTCTCTGGCCTAGACAAGCCCGGCAACACCGACAACAAGGTGAGTAAAAAATATCATTAATTTATATAATTCCAAGCATTTTCACCATCAGATAAAGAAAAAAATTCATTTTCCAATATGTAAAGGTTGGATTCAACGTGACACTAGTAAATGCTGCTCGTTTGCCCGGTCTAAACACATTTGGCATCTCCATTGCACGTCTTGACTATGCACCATATGGCCTCAACCCACCGCACACCCACCCCAGAGCCACCGAGGTCTTAACGGTGATCGAAGGCACTCTATTAGTCGGGTTCATTTCTTCCAGCCCCAACAACAAGCTCTTCCTCAAGACCCTCCATCCGGGCGATGTCTACATTTTTCCCGTTGGTTTGATCCACTTCCAATTCAACGTCGGTCATTCTCCAGCAGTTGCCATTGCGGGGCTCAGCAGTCAGAACCCAGGACTGATTGTAGTAGCTGATGCGCTTTTTGCTTCGAATCCACCAATCCCGGATGATGTGCTTGAAAAGGCTCTTCAAGTTGATAAGGAGATCGTTGAAGCCCTGAAAGCCCAGCATAAAGTTTAATTAATCAATTTACTGTTTTTTTCTTTAAGAGGGAGGTATAAATTATTGTATTTTACTTGTGATAATGCATGTGAGATTGAATAAGATATATAGTAGGTTGTTCTACTAAGAGAATAGTTGGTACACAGTACTGTGCATCGTTCAGTTAAGCAGGTTTGTACAATGGGAATTTAATTTTCATTGTTTTGTTTTCAAGGTTTGTTATCTGGTTGACTTTTGGTTTTTTAATCAATGGCTCTCATGAGATGCAGATTATTTTTTGTAATATATAATTTCTTAGCTTAACTTCTCTAGACCAAATATTTATGCAAAACTATATATATTGATACTGAAACAAAATATTTGAATATAAAAATGCGTCTAGGATTGTCAGTAATTTGCTGCGTCTGCTATATATTTAGCATGTTCAAGCTAGGATCACCACATCAAAATTAATTGGTTGGAATATATTGGATCCAGATGCATGATTAACAAAACATGATACATATTATATGTTGCATTAGAGCAATAAATCGAGCCATCCGACCAGTACCGAGTTGATAGCAGTAAGTAGGACAGTAGCTGAAACAGATTCCCTTTCTTCTTCTTCTCTATTTTTTTTTCTTTTGAGATAAGATGTAGGTCAAGCATTCTAATTTTAAATATTCATAAAAAATATTCTAATCGGATTTCAAATCGAAAACCTTCCACACAAAAAATACTGTATCATATATGAGAATTATTTAACGCTCGGCTTCATATATAATAACTTCTCTTGTTAATTCTTGGGCCATCTCTCCTGTTAAATCCAATTGAGCCCAATTTAAAGTTTGAAAATAACTTTTGAGGATCCGGGCCGAGCCCAATTTAAATAATATTAAATGGGCTTATGGAGCATTTATTTACAAAGAAAATAATCCATTGAATGGGCTTATGGAGCATTTATTTACAAAGAAAATAATCCATTGAATGGGCTTATGGAGCATTTATTTACAAAGAAAAAGAGCTCTGGTGTGGTGTGTATAATAAAATCATAATGACAAACCGAGAAAGCATGTGATGGTGTGGTGCCTCAATGCTTTATCAGACAATTTCTCGCTTTATAAATAAATGCTGGCAATGGCAAACAAGTTGTAGATGCATTGATTCTCAGCTGTTCAGGATAAGTGCATTTATTTCGAGTAGACTCTTGTCAAAATAAACCTAAAACAATAAATTAAAAAATATATATATTTTATTGAAGGCCGTCGCATTCAAATCATCCGTCACAGATTTAATGAAACAGGATTTTCTCCAACACAAAACGGATTATATAACGCCGTGTTATAGAAGAGAGCAGCTTGGGTCTGATGCCCATCAGACTCCATTTGCCGATGAGTTCGATGATCATCCGATATGCTTTAAGATTCGTGCGCACAAATCTTAAAGCATGCGCGAAAGTTGCCGGTGCGAATCTGAAAGCATATCAGACGGTCCTCGAACCCATCAGACTCAAAATGAGAAATATGTAGGCTAAGAAATCAATTTACCGTAAACATTATTTATTTTCTACATACTTTTTTTGGATATCAGGAACATAAGGCGAAAATTAGATTTCAATATGATGTCTTAGTTTCAGATCTTGATTTATTTTAATTTGATCTGATGTAAAGATAAATTAAGCAGAAATTGGGCCATTTCATTTAAGCATTCTTAGTATCATAACTTGAGATAGCGTTTTACCTTATAGATTTCGTTGTTTTAATACCGAATTTATTTGACAATCGTGACAATGGTAAAAATAACTATCAATATTAAAACTAAAATTATATGTTTTGCATAATTTAGATAGTTTCATATCAAATTACAGACAATTTGACAACCAATTGATCATCTATTAAGCAATTAAAAAATTAACATTTTAATTTTATCTATCATAAACCAAAAAAAAAATTATCTATCGCCACTATTATTTTATTATTATTATTATTATTATTATTATTATTATTATTATTATTATTATTATTATTATTATTATTATTATTATTATTATTATTATTATTGTTATTATTATTATTATTATTTTTAGATAAAAGTGAAGAGATCGCCCCTGCTTCAATTTAACCGTCTAAGGCGTCTAATTGTAGCTGGCAAAATTTAACCCCGATCAAACAGTTTAAGGCCGAAATTTTTATTAATATCCAAAAAAATTATCAAATTTCAAAATCTACATCTGATTCTGAAAATTTTCGAAATCTGCCCGAACCGCAAAATAATTTTGTTCAACGTATTTCCGCAAAATTGTGGTTTTAGAATTTTCTGATTTTTTTTTAAATTAAACAGAAAATGTTATAATTTATTTATTTTTTGTATTGAAATATTATAAATATTTTATATATTTCTTTGAAAAGAGTGGAATACTATATAATTTAATTTATTAGAAAGACTGCGACAAATAATCTGAATCAACATTTTTCAGACCAATTTTTTTGCGGTTGTAAGAAAAATTGAAATATTTCTTTGTGTGTCACTGGAAAAAAAATAAAAATATTTTGAATATGAGTTATTGATCCCTGTTCAAAAGTCACTTCTGAGTAAATAAAGAAAATATTGTGGTCCTTTAAGTACATTTAAATTGTAAGATATTGTATCCATTTGAAAAAAAAATTGATAAGAAATCATTTCGTTTGACAGAAGTCAGAGAAAATTCTCATTTTTTCGAAAATTGAAGGACCACAATATTTTTTGTATTTACCTAGAAGTGACTTTTGAACTGAGATCAATAACTCATATTCAAAATATTTTTATTTATTTTTCAATAACACACAAAGAAATATTTTAATTTTTCTTACAGTCGCAAAAAATCTGGATTGAAAAATGTTGATCCGAGTTATTTGTCGCAGTCTTTCGAATATAAAATATTTCTAATATTTCAATACAACAAAATAAATAAATTATAACATTTTTTGTTTAATTAAAAAAAATCTAAAAATCCTAAAACTGCAAAATAATTTTGCAGAAATAGAAATTCCAAAACTTTAAAATAATTTTACGGTTTGAGCAGATTTCGAAAATTTTCAGAATCAAGTATAGATTTCGAAATTTGATATTTTGTTTGGATATTAATAAAAATTTCGGGTTTAAGGTCTTTTAGAGCATATTTAGTTATCACATAGTTATGCAAGATGTAATTTTTTACACGTGTATAGATAAAATGATGTAGATCATATCCAACGGTTTTATTTTAACTTTTAAGTTTTAAATTTTGAGTTATTAAAGTTTTAAAAATGGAGGCATGGTGAAGGCATGAAAAATGGAGGCATTTGAACCCTCCTCATCCTTATCAATAGACAATAATCTAGAATAGAATTGCAATTAAACTGAAATCCATTATTAGCTGTTATCCAAGACCATATAGTAGAAATAAAAGGGCAAGTAACAAATAAATGGTCAACTGATTCAGGTGAATTACAAAATAAACAAGTATTATCACCATGCCAACCCTCTTAGCTAAATTGTCTCTAGTTAAAACCTTATTCTGTTTTACAAGCCATAAAAAGATCTTAATCTTTAAGAGGAATATTAGCCTTCCAAATCGTCTGATTGAAAGTATTAGGTATTCCACCATAATCAAGCCCACTGGTAAAATGAATGAACAGTAAATCTAGAATGTGAATTCCATCTCCAAGTAAATCTAGAATTTGAACCCATTTCTTGTAAAAGAATTTCAGATAATTGCCTATTAAATTGCAAAGATAAAATAGAAGTAGAAAGGCAGTAGAAATAGTAATTTGCTGGTTTGTAGCAATCCTAAAAAGATTAGGAAAGACACAATAAAGAGAGCATTCTCCAAACCACCTATCAAGCCAAAATAGTATACTATTCACATTTCCTAAAGACCAATTTAATCCTAAGTTAACCATATCAGTAAGATTAGTGATACCAGACAAAAAGTGAGAAAATCTAGAGGATGCATTTAGTCCAAAAGAACCATATTTACTAAGAATAATAGATTTCCATTTACTATTAATGATGGGTTCTTTAAACCTGAACCACCACTTAGCTAGTAAAGCCAAATTCATATTATTAAGGTCTAAATTAAACTCCAAGACCTCCTTGTTCCTTACTGAGGCAGATAGTCTGCCAGTCTACCAAATGGTACTTTTTCCTAACAGTAGAACCACCATACCATAGAAATCTTTTTCTATGTTTATAAATCTGTTTTCTAATATTAACAGACATTATATAAATAGATAGCCAATATAGAGGGATAGAGGAAATAACAGAATTCAAAAGTAGTGTGACTCTACCATCTAAAGAGAGCATAGAGCTAGCCTTTCCAACTATTCAATATTTTAGTAATCTTATCTATAAGAGGAGTCTAATCTGAATTAGATAACTTCTTCCAGTGAAGAGGGATCCCAAGATAAGTTATAGGAAGGGTAGAAAGTTTACAACCTAAAAATGCAGCTAAAGAAGCAACAAAAGAATCAGAAGTATTAAGAGTTATCATCTCACTCTTATCAAAGTTAATTTTTAAACCTGATAGGTTTTCAAATCCAAGCTATAAGAATTTAAGGGTTTTCTAACATAGTAGGATTAGCCTCTAAAAATAGCAATGTGTCATATGCAAAATGCAAATTCAACACCTTGTCTGCTTAAGGAAAGTCACCTAAGCCAGCAATTTGAGTTCTAGAAAGTATTTATTAAGGGCATCGGCAACTAAGTCAAAAAGAAGAGGAGATAGAGGATCTCCCTGTCGAAGACCTCTCTACAATCAAAATAAGATCCTAACTCACCATTAAAAAAAATACAAGATCTACCTCCATATATAGAATAATAGATTTGATCCAAGAGATAAACAGATCACCAAAACTTCGAGCTTTAAGTACCTCAAAAAGGAAATCCCAATTTACTCGATCAAATACTTTTTCAAAATTCAATTTGAAAAGTACCCCTGGTTGTTTGGAAATCTTTACCTGATGGAGGACCTCATGTGCACAAACAATATTATCACCAATAAGCCTACCTTTAATAAAGACAACTTGGGAGTCATTTATCAAAGGATCCATAACTAAAGAATCAATTATGTTAAACTATTCCTTTTAGCTGTATATATTGTTTGAAAAGAATTTAATGTCAATAATTATTGGTGTCAACTGTGTCAACTTTGTGACTTGTATTTAAATTAATATTTTAAATCGTTAGATGTATTTTATATTACCTTACATATAGTCTCTCCCAAAAAAAATTACATACATGAAAAAAATATAAGATTTTGACTTCATTTTGATAACCATCAAGTAAGGTGATGAAATTGTGAAATGTGATCCATTGATATTAATTATTGATAAATGTCAGAATATAAAAATAAAGTCAAAATGATGTAATTTTTTGTGCAATCAATTAATTTTCTAATTAAAATTTTAAATAATTATTTGAGTTTTATTTTTTTAATATCGATTTTACACTAAATTTTTGGACATAAAATATTCCTTATATTGTTTACAAGTCCAAATAATGTGAAGACAAAAACCGATTTTTGTTGTACCAATAGAATAGCGAATTCACATCACATCAGGTTACCTGACTCAAGCAAATTACGATCGGACGGTCCATTTAACATGGCACGAATCTCAAAACAGAACCCGTACAATCTCAATAGGCACCGGATTGAGTTTGGCCTAGATAGAATTAATCTGAGCCGGCCGTTGCAATTTGCTTGAGTCAGATACCTAGGAGGATATCTGTCCATAATAGCAACGGCTTGACCTTGAATTAGTTATTACAGTCATGTCAATTTTGAATATCATAAAAAAGTATTACCAAACAAAAATTCTGAATATCTTCAATTTGTCTTATTTAATTACGTGAAGGCGCTGAAAAAAGCATTGCTAAGTCGTCGAGAGAGAAAAAAAAAAAAAAAAGTGAAACATGGATACCTTTGGAATTTTGATGCACCAGATGTAGGGAAATAAACGGTCGGATACGGATTGGATAGTGGTTAAACCGTATTCTTATTCGTTATAATTTTTTGGATACGGATACGAATATAGATAGTCTCGGATACGGATACAGATCGGATATTAAACAGATACAGATCGGATATTGGACTGATACGAATACGGATATGAATATAATTCGGATAACTACAAATAAATTACTAATGTACATTCTAGTAAAGAATAACATCTAAATATAATTTTTTCATTCATAAATTAGATCTAATATTTTTCATAATAAGTGTGTTGGTTACAAAACATATATCATATTATCATAACATTAGTCACTAATTATGCCATAGTGTTATATTATTTGTCAGAATATATATGTATATGCATTTTAATAAATCATTGGTATGTACATACAATTTAATAAATCAATTTAAGAACATAGAGTATATTTGTTGTGGTTTAGAGGTACAAACGGTCGGATACGGATAGTTACGGATAGTTAAAAATCTTATCGTATCCTTTATCCGTTATAATTTTTCGGATACAAATACAGATACTCTCAGATACAAATATGGAATTGGACAATTTAAGTAATTTTCCGGATTCGGATCAGAACGAAATCGGATAATACCCAATCCGTTTACAGTCCAGATGAGACATCAGATGGTAGCAGTAAGCGCAATTACAAATGATGGATGTTTAGACGCTACTTTATTATTAAATTACTATTATAATTATTAATATGATGAGTGAGGTAGTATAATATGCACCACGCATATTGGTCTGTATTATAGATCTTTTTCAAAGTTCAAATAATCGATTCAAACTTTTCGACATAATCACTTTGGACGGTTGTTGAACAAATAGAGTAATTAAAAATAATAAAAATTACTATACAAGTATATTTTCATATATAGATCATGTTAAACGGTTCAAATAGATTGTTTGAATTTTGAAAACAGAGATATTGCTTTGTAGTACAGACCAATCTACGCTAAGCATAGTACCATAGCCTCACTCTATTATTATTTATTATTATTATTAAACCGTGATAAATTAAATAAATTAAATAATAATTTCTACTTACTAAACAGTTCTTAAATTATATGTAATTTAGTTCGGTCCTAATCGATTCAACATTCTTTACAGTTTAATTTGTTGTTTTTAATTCTTTGCTATTAATTAAATACGAGAATGATAGCCAGTGGCAGATGGTAATATAAGGTTAATGGTGCTAAGCTATCTCTATAAATTGAAAATTTGTAAATTTGTTCATTAAATTTTATTACTTCTGTATGTATCAATATTGTTAGTCCTTTATAAAATAAAATTACAACTACATTTATATTGTTATAAAATCGCCATACAAAGAGTAAAAAGGAGTAGATTAATATAAATCGCCATACAAAGAATAAAAAGGAGTAGAATGGAGTAAAAGGTGATAAGTTACTTTACCTTTTCAGGTGAATTAACTTACTTCATCTAAAGAGTTCACTGTCATAGATAAAAATTCATCTTACTTTTCTAAGTAGATTAATATAAATCATGAATTCAACTATCAAATGAAATATAAAAATCAGTAAAATGGAGTAAACAATTTAATCCTCGTTAATTTTACTCACAACGTCCAAATATGACTAAAGATATTCAACCTAGGATATTTTATATTGCCATGAAAAATCATGTGTTACATGTAGAGTGGGAAAAATGGCACAGCGGAGCCGGTTCCGTCACGGAACGGCACGGCACGGAACGGCACGCGTGTTAGTTACATGCCGTGACTCGCGTGTCCCGTGCCTGACCATTCGCGTGCCGTGCCCATCTTTTGAAACTTTGACACGGCACGGCATGGCACGTGAAAGATTTAGTCACGGCACGGCATGGCACGTAGTCACGCGAGTCATGTGTAATTAGGAGCCGGTAGTCACGCGAGTCACGCGAGTCACGTGTAATTAGGTCACGTGAGTCACGCGAGTCACGGCACGTTTAGGCACGGCGTGACCATTCGCGTGCCGTGACCACCCATTGACATTTTGGTCACGGCACGGCACGTTTTTCCCACTCTAGTTACATGCATAACGGGCTAACGGCTATATAAAGTTGTATCTTATAAGCAAAGCGAACCATTATTACCTAGAATCAGGGGCGGACCCAGTGTACTCCAGGGGGGGCAGTTGCCCCCCCCCCCCTGGATTTTGAGTTTTAGTGGAGATTTATCGGTTTCGATCGACTCTGCCCCTCCCTGGAATTTTTTTTGCCCCCTCTGGACGTTTAATTTGTAATTCGAGTTAAATTTAGAGTTAAAATTGAAATAAATTTGTTAAATTTTTATTGGTAATTAGAATTATAAGTCAGAGCATCAGAAATTACAAGTCAAAGCATTGGAAAGTATAAGTTAAAGCTTATTTTTTGTCGAGTATCCAATTGGTTAATGGATTTAAATTCAATTAGATATTTAAACCCGATTCGATATTTTTTTGCCCTCCCGACGAAAATTCTGAATCCGCCCGTGTCTAGAATTAATGATTGTAGTCGACTAAACTAATCAGAGCTAACATGTTTTATTAGTTCGATAAGGTACAGTTACTTTTGACTTTTGAAAACGGAGGTTTGGAAAATCCGAGGTCCAACCTGTCGCACCTGCCTTATCCCATTCCTTATTTTTCAAGAACGGAGTAGGTCCGATGTTAGGTTCAACGAGTATAATGACCGTCCGATCTAACATTAGATGTGTGCGCACGAAATTGAAACATACTTACACGAATATTAAAGATACCGCACGAATCTTAAAAGAATAGACGGTGATTAAACCCATCGAACCAGAGTAGGTCCGATGCCCATCAGACCTATTCTCAAGTGAGATAGAATATGCTTCATGCACTTCTTCCAAAATATCACACAAATCCGTGTAAGCAGAAAGAATATGCTTCACGCACTTCTAAGCGGCTAAGCTCCAAGCATCACACTTTTTTTTTTTATCTTTTGTTGAGCGCCTCTCTCCTGGGAGTTTAAATGGATCAAATTAATTTGATTTTAAATTAGTTTGTCAATTCGATTAGATATTTGAGTTATAATATTTTAAATTTATAATTACGCAATCAAGATAAAATCTATTTAATTCGAACTTTATAAAAATTGTTATAGAAAACATGAGTAAATATAAGTAGTAATTTTAAAAATTATAACATGTTCTAAGTTCTAACTAACAACAGTATAGAGAAAGTTTTCATTAAAAAATTAGAATTAATTAGATAAAAATACGCATTTTTGTATTATGATATCAAATCAAATTTCCACCTTTTTTATGAAATCCATATCCGAAACATATTATTTGGGTTAATAAGAAACCTAAAATATAATGCATTTAAAACGTCCTTATTTTAATATTTGATTCTATTAGATTTGGCACCAAAACCCCTCATAATTTAATTGAACATTTTTTAGGGGATTACGTGAATTTTCACCAAATATAATTAAAGAAGAAGAAAGAATATGTAGAACTTGGTCCCTTGTGGTTGTTCCAACGCTTATCTTGTTATAATAAAACACTAAAAAGATAGGTATATAAAAACAGGGTCCCCATTGGGTTGTTAAAACGCTCCCGTTAGCACGCCATCCGTGCAACTTTATGGCTAAAACTAGAACACGGAGATGCACGTATGAAAATGAATTCACATCATCTCAGGTCACCTGACTCAAGCAAATTACGATCGGATGGCCTATTTAACATGGTACGAATCTCAAAATAGATCCCCTACAGTCTCAATAGGCACCAGATGAGTTTGGCCCAGATAGAATTAATCTGGACCGGCCGTTGTAATTTGCTTGAGTCAGATACCTGGGAGGATATCTGTCTGTACGAAAATAGGATGGTAGGACAGTTGGTTAGGAGAAATAAGTTTATGATTATAGTTGTTTAAAGATTGAGAGTTCGAAGTTCACTTACGATTTCGCAGAAGCTACGAAAATTAAAAAAATATATATATATATGCACATATAATATCATTACTTATCATAGAAAAATACAAAAATAGTGCATATTTAAATAAATAGCCTACAATTAAATAGTAGGTGATATTATAGTGGTAGAGCCACATTGAGCCACATTAAATATATGAGTAGGCAGTAGGGGTGTCAACGGGTACGATAAGGGTCGGGTGGAAGCATTTTTATGTCCGTACCCGTTACAAATTGTCATTACCCTTATCCTACTTTTACTCGCTACAAATTATCTTACCCGTATTCTACCCTTACCCGTTATGGTTGTCGGATAATGAAATGGTAGCGGGTAAATAACAGGTGATACTAATATATAATTATTTTTATTATTTATTAAATAAAACATTAAAACATATCCATTCATTTCACACATGTACAATACTTTATTGGAAAAAAAAATGATCATGCTAAAAGCAAGTAAACCAATTAAAGTACTTTTTTCAATGCTTACTAATATATAAAATATATATAATTTTTTTATAATTACTTGATCGGGTAACGGGTACGAAATATTTACCCGTACCCTTACCCATTTAGATAACGAAAAAAAATCTTTACTCGTACCCGTACTCGACTTGTCGGATACGGTATGAGTCAGGTAAACGGATAAAAATGTGCCATTGACACCCCTAGTAGGCAGTTGTTCACTTTTCCATTTTATAAATCAGATATAGATATATGTATAATTGAACTGTTATTTATTTCTAGAGAAAATTTTGCTTATTCCTGAACAATTTACAGTCTGAATTAGTTAACAGTTCGTAACTCACTAGTTGTACCGGTAAAATTTGTGTCTATTCCTGATAAAAAATACTGACTACGCCATGTGATATTTTGTAATTTGGAATAATTACTCATTGCCCATCATCAAAATATATATCAAAGTTCCTATTAACTTATTAAATTATAAACAATGTTTATATTTCTCACAAACTTTAAAAATCTTTGATTTTTTTTTTGTTCGGTTAAAACAATCTTCATAAGAACTCATTTAATTCATTATTGACCTTTTGTTGAAGCTTAAAATTATTATTTCATCTCATCGTTGAGTAAAATAAAAATTATGTTACTATTTTCTTAAACCATAAAAATAGAAGCTCTATATCACGATAGCGAAGAATTATATTGAAGGGATGGAACCGGATCACCTGCCCTCCTGTGGGCAGGAAATTTCTGTTTTGACACGTGGATCTAGAGTGAATTTTGACATTTAAATATTAGATATAGTTTTGCCTTAAAAATTCACTCCGGACCCACGTGTCAGTGACTTTAGGGGCAATAGGGATGTTGGAAATGAGTCAATGAGAGGAGGGTTAGTTTTTGTTATTGGTTTAGTAGCAAACTAGCAACAATGGAATGATAATTTTCAATAATATTTTGGTGATAAATTATATTAATTATAAGTATAAAAAGGGACATTGTGATGAATTTTTGATAAAAAAATAGAAATCTTTACAAGTTCTGATGAGCATGAGCAATTAATTCTATTTTAATATTTGCATTGACAAAATAATAAGCTCTCTGTTTACTTTTCAACTTTAAAAAAAAAATAACAAGTATAAGACTGTATAGACCATATTAGAGACAATTTTGATGATTTGATGATTTTTATATATTTTCCATATTTTTTAAAAGAGAGGTATTAATCAGTGAAATTTGAACGTTATTTATTCACAAACTCATGTGATAAAATATCATTTTAATAACATTCAGGATATATCTTTGAAAAGCCATCATTTCTCCCTACGGTTCTTTTGTTCCATGTCTATCCAAATTCATGTATGGATAATTGAGCTGTCAATCTCTCTAGAAAGAGAAAGGCTTGGGTTCGATGCCCATCCGACTCAAATTTGGGTCCGATGGGTTTCGAGACCGTCCGATCCACTTAAAGATTCGTGTGCACGATTTAAAGCAGATACGAAAGTTGCGGGCGCGAATCCTAAAGTAGATCGGACGGTTAGAGAATCCGTCGAACTCACTTTGGGTCCGATGCCCATCGGACCCAAATTTCTCCCCTCTAGAAAACGGACAATGGTTCCATTCTCCGTTCCAGCTATTCGCCAGCAACAGCCTACCTTCTACGCGCGCAAAAGTATACACCGAGCGATACTTGTATCCGTTAGATGATTAGATCTCAACCTTTGCTCACTGATCGATTGGTTCAGAATTTTCTGAATGGATGAATCTATGGGAAATTCCAAGGTTTTAGGTAGGAGTTCAAAATCTGTAACGATCAGCGCGGGTTAAAGTTACCTCCCGGGATAATTACTCTTTTGCTTATATACCCTTGGAAAATTTATGCAACTGTTAGTGAGTTTGAAAACTTCTAATTTTACATTATTATCACATTCATAAACTCTTTTGCTTATAAACTTTTTATCACATTCATAAACATTATTATCATGATAATATTTTGAAATTTAAAAATTACCAGGAATTAAGAAAAATAGAGCTATGCTTTTACATAATTAATAAAACTATCTTCAGTAATTTAAATTAAAAATAAAATATTCTCTTAATTACATGCTCCAACAATGAATAGATTATGAATTTTCAAGTACCCACACTAACTTGAGATGCATTTTATCAATTATGTTTACAATTACTCGTAGAATGAATAGATATTATTAGAGTTGTTTGTCAATTGAATGAAAAAAAATTATTAATGAAATTAATTTTTTTAGGAACATTATTTTAATTTTACCCGCCTAATAATATGTTTGAATATTTGGCCTAATTTGTGAATTTAGACAAGCTCATAACGCATATTGTCAGAAACTATGATATATAAACACAAGTTTAGGATCTGTTCGGATGACTGATTTCCTACGGAAAAAGGAATGAAAATTTGAGCTGACTGTTCGCTCCCAAACGTGAGGTACAAAGTTTCACTGCAGACGGATCTGCAGAGTTTAAACCTTATAAACCCTTGACTAGATCGCAAGTGTACAATCTTATCGTGAAGTTTAGTCTGGTATCGATCCACAGGGACAGTTTACTTTCTGATTTTCTACCTTTCCTAATTAGGTACTAGAAGTGTGAAAATTGGGGTTTGTTTGTTTAATCCTAAGGTATATGAACAAGTCGAATGAAATGAAAGAATGAATGAACAAGTATGAATGTATGAACAATTGTATGAACAATGAATTAACAGAAAAGAATCAACTAAATGTTTGTATTTTGTACTATGGTATAAAGGTGTGTTTCAAGGGTTTCAGATTTCATCTTCAACTTTGCTGCTCAGGACCTGTCACGCGACCCGCATGCTCTCGCATGCGACCCGTATGACGCGACCCGCATGCTTTCGCATGCGACTCGCTTGGCCTTAAGCGCCCTGGACCTGGCACGCGACCCGCAAGCTGTGGCTTGCGACCCTCGTGATGCGACCCGCGTGATATGTCACGCGACCCGTATGGCCCTTGAGCTGAGTCTGCACATGTCAGAAACTTATTGTTTAAGTCGTGTAAGGCTAAACTGACCGTACCTAGTGTCACTGAACCTCAACTTTCGTGTGTTGGCTTAGCAGACCTGGTTTGGAATTGCAATTTCACCTTCTTAGGTCTAATCAAGCTGTTTGATCTAAACCTAAGTTCTCGATTCTGTTTACTAAAGGTATCTACAAGCTGAAGTAGGAACTTTCACCTTTCGGCTACTCATTGATCTACAAGCTGAATAGAAACTTTCACCTTTCGGCTACTCATTGACCTCACATTTCAGTTCTCAGACCTACCTCAGGTACTTAACCTAATTTGCAAGAAATATCAAGCCCTTGGTACAAGAAGAAATGCCAAAGGCATTCAACAGTAAGCAATCAAGAATCAAACAATTCAAATCAAGCAATCTCAAATAATACTAGAATCAGAGAAACACGAAATAACAATAAGAATCAATCCATATGCATCATCAAACAAAGTATCAGACTACAAATCCAAACCCTCGAAACTACAGTATCTACTCAGACATCAATAAAATCAAAACAAGAGAGAGAGGAAAAAGGCAAATCATAGTGAGAGAAGAGGTGATGAAGAGGATTGGAGCTTCAGATTGAGTCTTCTCCTTCGAATCGCCTCCTCCTCAGCTCCAGATCGCCTTCTCCTCAGCTCCCAATCGGATCTGCTGTCTTCTGGATGAAAATCGGGATTAATGGATTGTTACCAGGCCTGCAGTATATATAACTTCCTTCGTGGGCCTTAATTGGGCCTGGCTCAGCTGACTTGACGCGACCCGCATGAATTTCCATGCGACCCGCGTCAGGTGGCGCGGATGCGAGCTGTGAGGGTCGCGTCTGAGGTCGCTTCGTCTGGGCTGCTATGCGACCCGCATGAGGTGGGACGCGGGTCGCGTGGGGGAAGTCAGAACTCTGCCTTTTTGCTTGTTTTCGCCTATATCCTGCAAATTAACCACAAAACTGCCAGCAGTACCATATTCTATTGAAAATCAATATAAACTATGCAATTTAGTGGTCAAAAGCATAAGGTCTGGTTCAGAAATAGGACGAAATATTAGATGAAATATAGACATATCACTGACGGGAGTAATTTTCCAATAGTCCGTTTGAATGACAAGTTCGCTTGAACTGAGATCGTTTCTCTTTTCTCATTCTTAATTCTAATGTAAATTTTTGGGAAATGAAAATGAAGTTAGACATGATATTTTTTTTTTCCACGACTGAAGAGCTGAGTCATCCGCTCCAATCACTTCTATATTCAATAATTCAATAGAGTAAATAAGATTTCTTTTGTATTAAGATGAAATTAAATGAATTGGAAATGAATAAGTCTGTAATTTCTCAAATACATTTGATGGAAATAGAAAAAGGATGAATTGAAACAAAAAATTGAAATTAATTATGAAACAATGAAAATAAATGGAAGAAGGTTCATATTGATTACTCCATATTTTTCACAGTTAATGACTAAAACATGAGGTATTATAGAAAAATATTCATATTGATTAAATTATATAATTTTCAAATTATAATGCCAGCATTAAAAGAACGAGGAGGGTTCCAATATCTCATGCCTTTCCTACCTCATCATACCTCATATTTAATATCTTCATTTTCAAAGTCCAAAATTGTCGATCCGAACTGCTTAACATGATATCCATATGAAAATATACTTAGTGATAAAATTTTATAATTTTGAATTTTTGTTTTTCTATTTTTTAAGATAGGTACAATATTACATTTTCTGGACCGTTCAAAAACAATGATTTCGTACCTATCTGAAAAATGATAAAAAAATTTCAAAAATTATAAAATTTGGTCTTCAAGCATATTTTAGTATGGATATCATGTGGAGCGGTTCGGATCGACAATTGAACTTTGAAAATGAAGATATTAAATATGAGACATGATGAGATATGAAAGGCATGAGGCATTGGGACCCTCCTCTAAAAGAACACACAATAATCTCAGAGATATAGATATACATACTTTGAATAGATATATACATATTTTTAATAAAATAAGATTTTCCATAGCTAATTCTATAGTACAACCGAACACTCATTTCAACGCAATTCCGTACATACCCGTATCTGTGGGATCTCACTTTTTATTTCCGTCAAATTCCATCATGTGTAATCCCGTGACAAACGAACATGTCCTTAGACATTATATAAAAAAAATATGGAATTCAAAGAGCTACGCATGTCATTAACTTTTGAATAAAAGATAGCTACAAGTGTCCACCTCTTCTAACTATATTAAAGCAAGCCTACACATTAAAATCAAGAGCTTTAATTTATTTGAGATAATACACTAATTAGCTTGATACTTATGATTTAAAATTATAATATTACTTGTTATTTAAAATTATTTGATTAATTTTATAAATTATATTCGAACCAATGGATTTTTAGATTTTCCGAGTTATTTTCAAATTTTAATTTATACGGAACCTTCAAGATTGCGTGACTGCTAGTGCCAAAGAAGTACTCAGGAATGATAATTTTTAACAACTTGAAGCACTAAAAAAGAAATCTGTCTACACCCAATGCCAGGCTTGCCAGCGGTAACCACACCGTAGTGTGACGAGATTCACAACCATCTCTCAGTAATATAACTCTCACCCATCCCCAATTTTCCTTAGTGTCTCCGTCTTCCTTTTGAAATTTCACGCTAGATCCTCTTTTCCTATACTACCAAGATGCGTGAGATTCTCCACATCCAGGGTGGCCAATGCGGGAACCAGATCGGTGCCAAATTTTGGGAGGTGATCTGTGACGAGCACGGCATCGACCCCACCGGCAAGTACGCTGGCGATTCAGATCTCCAGCTTGAGCGCATTAATGTGTACTATAACGAGGCCAGTGGTGGCCGGTACGTGCCGAGGGCCGTGTTGATGGATCTCGAACCCGGCACAATGGACTCGGTCCGGTCGGGTCCGTTTGGCCAGATCTTTAGGCCTGACAACTTCGTCTTTGGACAGTCGGGAGCTGGGAACAACTGGGCCAAGGGACACTACACCGAGGGAGCTGAGCTGATTGATTCGGTCTTGGATGTGGTTAGGAAGGAGGCCGAGAATTGTGATTGCTTACAAGGTGAGATATTCTCCTTATTTTGTTTATGTGAAAAATTATGTATTTTTGGGAAATTTTTTGGGGTTTTCGGTGTAGATACGAGTAGATCTGGTTAATGGTTAAGATTGTTGAAGGCAGGGTATTGTTATCATCGAATTTTGATCTAAATTGTGCTTTCAAGATCAGTGGATATACTGTTTAAGATATATACATGTGATGTTCGTTTCCGAGCTTAATTAAATACTAGTTAGATCTACGGTTTGTCTGTGTATTGATTGCTCTCTTTTAGTCTATTCGTTTTTCTATAATTTATTCTGGTAGCAAAATTAGTTTGAAACGATATTGTTTATAGCACAATGGATAGTAGATTTCCTTACCATGTTTTCAAAATTCAGTAGTTGGAGCATGAAATCTTAGGTTTAAATGTAGTGTCAAATTTATTGAGTCAATGTTCTCTATTATCTTCTTTTGTTATGCATTCAGAAAAATTATGAATTTTCGTTTAAGAAAAATATTCTATTTATCCTATAACAGTGCTAGCATTTCTACCAGTTTTTGTTATTTGTCTAAAATGGTAACTGTGGTTTATATTTATTTCTCAATGTTGGTACTGTATTTCAGTACTTGGCAGCCTGATATGCAATCTGTTTCCTAAATGGAGCATTTTAGCTTTTGTTTCTGTGTAATACCTCAAGTGAAAAGAAAATTTTGAGGGATAACTCTGGTCCAAACTGGCACCGGTCTGTTTTTACAATTGGCTCTGATTGTGATTTGAGTTTTCTTACAGGGCCTGAGTATAAATTTGCATAACTTAGCAATGTTTCTAGAATTATTGGCAGTGGGCACTTTCAAATGCACCCTTGTAAAGTCTTACAATATCGCATATGAGACATGCATATGCTATGTATACATACACAACATACTTTGTCTGCCTTTTGCATCACTGTTTGCAAGAAAAGATGCCCATACAACCATATACATCACTTGGAGGCTCGGTCTTATGTACCCATTATAGAAATATTAGGGAAAGGGATTGTGCCATTTTCCTTATTTTCTAAAGTTATGTGTAGTATTGACATGCAAATTTTCCTGTAAGAAAAGCCGAATTTATTGCCATAAATAAAGGTGTGTCAGCTTGAATTTGAAGTACTTAACAGTGCCTCATTTCTTCTATGTTCATTTCCAGGTTTCCAAGTGTGCCATTCACTTGGAGGTGGGACTGGTTCGGGAATGGGAACGCTACTCATATCCAAGATACGCGAAGAGTACCCCGACAGGATGATGCTAACGTTCTCTGTCTTCCCATCCCCAAAGGTGTCTGACACAGTGGTCGAGCCTTACAATGCAACACTCTCAGTGCACCAGCTTGTCGAAAATGCCGATGAGTGCATGGTGCTAGACAATGAAGCTCTCTATGACATCTGCTTCCGTACTCTCAAGCTTGCTACCCCTACTTGTATGCTCATTTACTTCATTAATTATTTTTTGAATATTCTGTCTGCAAATTGCACCCACAATTCTTATATTTTGTATTCAATCGGGTTATTTGCAGTTGACACATGACTATTACACCAGTTGTGATGAAAAGTTGTACTCTGTTGAATCTGGCAGATTTCTGCTCCATCAATAAATTTATTAATCATTTTTTTTTCATTATCAGTTGGTGATTTGAACCACTTGATATCTGCCACCATGAGTGGTGTCACCTGCTGCCTCCGCTTCCCTGGACAGCTCAACTCTGATCTACGCAAACTTGCAGTGAACCTCATCCCCTTCCCTCGCCTCCACTTCTTCATGGTTGGTTTTGCCCCCCTCACCTCCCGGGGGTCCCAGCAGTACCGTGCACTAACTGTACCTGAGTTGACCCAGCAAATGTGGGACTCCAAGAACATGATGTGCGCTGCTGATCCTCGCCATGGCCGGTACCTCACTGCCTCGGCCATGTTTCGTGGCAAAATGAGCACAAAGGAAGTTGATGAACAAATGCTCAATGTACAGAACAAGAACTCCTCTTATTTTGTCGAGTGGATACCAAACAACGTCAAATCGAGCGTTTGTGATATCCCTCCAAGGGGGCTTAAGATGGCGAGCACCTTCATTGGTAACTCTACTTCTATCCAGGAGATGTTTAGGAGGGTTAGCGAGCAGTTCACAGCCATGTTTAGGCGCAAGGCGTTTCTTCACTGGTACACTGGAGAGGGCATGGATGAGATGGAATTTACTGAGGCTGAGAGTAACATGAATGATTTGGTGGCTGAGTACCAGCAGTACCAAGACGCAACTGCTGACCTGGAGGAGGAAGAGTACGAAGAGGAAGATGAGGAGGCAGCTTGAGAGTTACTATTGTTTGCATTAAATGTTTGGTTTTTGCAGTTGTGGGTTGTGGTGTGTGTGTGGAAAGTAAGGAAGATTTGTTTTTTTCTTTTTCTTTTTGTTTGTTAATGGATGGTTTGATTATTTGGTAGTTAGTGCTAGTAGTAGGAGACATGATCTCTATGTCTTGTAAGTTGTAATCAATTTGGCTGGTTGTATCTGTATGGAACTAGTATAAATTTGTGGTGCTTGAGTCGTTGCGCGAGTTCTTCTCTTCATTTTTCTCCTCAAAGTGAGTGTTCCTCGTTTTAGATGACCAAACTGGTTCTTTTGGAAAAAAAAATGTGAAATTTTAAATTGGCCAGTATGATTGTGTTTGTTGTTTTCACAGGTAAGGTTATCAAGTTTCTCAAATTTATTTTCATGATTCAATTTTGATACATGCAAAGCATTAAATGTTACCCTTATTCAATTTCAGTATTTGTTAATAAGCATTTACATTGGTTGAATCTAAATAATGCCCTTCATTGTAGAACCGAGCTTTTGAGCTCCGCACTAAAATTCGCACGGATGATTTAAATATGTTGTACGAATCTTAACACACATCAAACAGTTTAGATTTAGCTTTGAGTAGGATTTTGTCCAAAGCCCTTTGGACAAATCCCAATTCAACCCAATTCCTAATAATACAAAAAGGGAATAGGAGAGGAAGCGGGAGAAAACCTTGCTCCACAAAAAGGAAGTATCTGAGGATCTTACTTTTTCCTACCTTTCAAATGTTCATTATTCGCAATTTCTAAGATGGATTTATTTTTTGAGATAACGATAGACTCAAGTCTCTTAATTTTATATATTTACAACAAATCGTTAATCCGTAACCTCTAATAAGATAGATGTTAAGGAGTTCGGCATTCGCTCCATCCTCTCTTTTTCAGTTTATATGCCTTGGCTCCGCTTTCTCGAGCTTCTTTTAAGCACAACCTTAGGTAATAATTCCCTTCTTCATGTTCATAGTTAGATTTATAGAGATGTCGACGGGTCCTAAGGCGTCGAGCAGATCCTACAATGTCGGCATGTGTGATGCCGCCTTTCCATTTAAGATCCCTACTTATCTTGAACTGAGTCACATGTCCTGTTTGAGCCCTATGCCTTTTCCACTGGTCAGGTCCCATTCCTCCTATCCATTTAGGATCTCAAGTTATCTTGAAAGTTCACTTTGCAGAACTTTCTCCAATCAATACAAGAGGTTCTCAAATCAAACTAACAGTTGAAATTTCAAGTCAAGCCCATTATAATCAAAGCAAAATGAAACAAGTAACCAGACTCTTCAACGCATCCAAAATTCCACAGTTTGAAACTATTTTTTGGCAACACTATTTAGGACGGCAAGTGCCAATGACCAGTAAACACACGAAGACAGTGAGAAAGAAACATTGGCTCATGGATTCATTACTCACACCTTGCTTTGTTTTTCTGATCTCTTTTCTCTTCTTATTTGATCCCTCAAAAGGGAACCAAACTATCTCCAAACACTCCAATGCAACCTCTGAGCCTTTCATCCAATGCCTATTGGCTAATTCCATTCCTCACAGCCTCTTATTCACACAAAGCACCACTTCCTATTCTACCATTCTGCAATCCTCCATCAGAAACCAAAGGTTCAACACAACTAGAACACCAAAACCTCTCGCAATAATTACACCTACGTTTGAATCTCATGTTTCAGCCGTCATCGACTGTTGCAGAACGAACAACGTTGAACTGAGAACACTAAGCGGGGGTCATGACTATGAGGGCCTCTCTTATGTGGCCTTTGACCCTCCTTTCATTATTCTGGACATGCGAAACTTGAGTTCGATCGACGTTAACATCACCGATAACACGGTATGGGTCCAAGCTGGTGCAACAGTTGGAGAGTTGTATTACCATATAGCCAAGAAAAGCAAGAGCATGGGTTTTCCAGCAGGGTTATGCTCCACAGTAGGGGTTGGTGGTCATTTAAGCGGTGGTGGAATCGGGACTATGATGAGAAAGTATGGTCTGGCCTCTGATAACATCATTGACGCACGCTTAGTGAATGCAAAAGGGGTGATACTTGATAGGGAATCCATGGGTGAGGATTTATTTTGGGCAATTAGGGGAGGGGGAGGAGCTAGTTTTGGGGTCATATTAGCCTATAAAATTAAGTTGGTATATGTGCCGCCTAAGTTGACAATTTTTACCAAATTATTTAATGTTAGTCAACATGATACACTAGTAGTAAAGGTAGTAAGTCAATGGCAGGATGTAGCTTATAGATTTGATGAGAGGTTATTTATAAGGCAATTTACTGAGGCTTCAAGTGATGAGAAGGGAAACAGAATACTGCAAGTGTATTTTGAAGCCCAATTCCTTGGAGAGAAAGAAGAATTGCTTTCTATAATGCAAGAAAAATTCCCCCTGCTTGATTTGCAAGAGAACGACTGCCAGGAGATGAGTTGGATTGAGACAGTTAAATATTATGCCGGGTACATAAACAGGGAGCCGCTTAGCGTCTTACTTGAGAGAGAAGCCCAGGTCAAATACTCATTCAAGGCCAAATCAGATTTCTTGACAAGTCAAATCCCTGAGTTAGTTTGGAAAAGTATTTGGGATAATTTACTAAGAACTAATGGAACACTGGCGTTGATGATTATTGACCCACTAGGAGGAAAAATGGATGAAATATCTGAATCTGAAACACCATTTCCCCACAGAAATGGTAGTTTGTACAATATACAGTATTTGGTGGCATGGTTGGATGGAGATGAAAGCACAGAGAGTGTTAAGAGAAACTTGGATTGGATTAGGGGTTTCTATGAGTTTATGACACCTTATGTTTCAAAAAATCCAAGAGGTGCTTATTTAAATTACAGGGATTTGGATTTGGGTACTAGTAAAAATGGAGACCTGAGTTATTTCAAGAATAAAGAGTGGGGCAAAAGGTACTTCAAGGCCAATTTTAGGAAATTAGCATTAGTGAAATCAGAGGTTGATCCAAATAATTTCTTCAAGAACGAACAAAGTGTGCCCCCGCTTGATCTATATTAACTAGCCTACATGTGAAAATGAAGGACACTATAGTGTATATAAGCTTGTTACTAATAGGTTTATTTTAGATTTTGCACTTTTTTATGTATGCGTGTCTAAAAAGAGAAAAATAAAACATACCATCACCAATATACCTTTTGCAATATGGTCTTTAACTCACAATAATCTATTAAGTAAATTGCAATAACAGAATAATCTATATAATAAATAACTCCACAAGAAAAGATATATCTCATAGGAACCCCCAGACTTAAAAAAAGAATAATTAAATGCTACCCAGAAACCTCCCAAGCAATCACATAACATACAATCACATAACGTACAGAGAACTACTATAATAAAAATGAATAGAACCATTAGCACCCCTTAACAGGAAGAAACTTAGCCTTGTGCCGGTACATAACCTTCTTTTTCTTCTGAGAATTATTCTCGATTGTCAGAACAACTTTCCCAGCTTCATTATTTTTAAAGGAATTATGAACCAGTCCCTCTTGTGAATTCATCTTTTTACCTTTCCGAATTATGACGGCATAAGATCCTTCATCACTTGGTACAAATTCTTCTTTGTAATTCACCTCCCAACCTATCACAGACAGATCCCACACAATTGTAGATCCAACCTACATTCATTTTCAATTATTCGATTAAGTACATTTTGAATTCTTTTTTCTAAGGGTAATTATGCAAAAGTTCCCAAAAAAAAGAATTTTATTACAAATAAACTATAAAAAGTTCCCAATAAAAGAAATTTTATTACAAAACATAAATGGTTTCTGTTTGAAGCTATGCTGCAAAGTTCCTTATCTTAAAAAAAAAATAATAATAACTTTCAGGAATGTGCTTTAGTAGAAGTTCCCTTGAATAAACTCCGAAAAATCCCAAACCATTCTAACAACAGAACCTATAAACTACATCATTTAATTGATAATGTATGACTGTTGCGCAATTGAAAATATATTATCATACCTGTGGGGCAGGAATTTCAATAGTTTCAGCTGAATTGGCTTTGATAAACAACTCCGAAACTTCATCTTCCAAAGAGAACTCAGTGTCACCTTCTCTTTTGAGACCACCATATGCAACCGGCAGAGCCTCTGCTGAAATGTACCTGTTTAATCAAGTTGTACATCTTATCAAACACCGATCGAAGAGGTGCATCAATTAAACAAGTATTAGGTCCTGGATTATGGTGCCACAAATCAACCATGGTCATTACCTGTGCTGGGTACAGTAATAATGAACCTGGCCTTTGCGATTGAAGGACCTCATCACAAACACTTGTTCATGGCTTTGCTGAGACCTGTGCCAACAGGTACATAATGTGCCTCTCTATAGTTCAGACAAACCATAGAAGCAATGCGCCATATGGTCCAATAGAAGCCATACTGGCAATAGAAACCATAGAAGCAATGCGCCATATGGTACAATAGAAGCCATACTGGTAATCCTGCTTCCCAGTATGATCTTTTAGAGAGAGAGAGAGAGAGAGAGAGAGAGAGAGAGAGAGATTACTTGATAAGAGTTTCTGTTGTCCTGGCGGGACGGGATAAGACAAACTTGCTCTTGGTTCTTTGGGTTAAGAATGGAGAGACGATAGCACTCAGTGCATAGTACCAAAATGGTACATTGATGAAGATCTACATCATAACAAAGAAAGCATTTAATTAGTCCAAACAATAATAGTAAGAGTAGCATATTTGATTTTATGGATATAGTAAACTACTGATAAATAACCAAATTAAGAACTGTTATATAAAATGACAACTACTATGTCAACAGTATAATAAGAGAACTATAGATGCAATTCTTCAATGTTTTGTATAAAAATATCAACATTACTTTAAAGATCAAGTACCAAAATAAATGACTGCATAACATTTGCACAACTCTTTATGACAATTCCAAATTTGACACTAATCCCTCAAACAACACTTTTTGTATTTGCAAGCACAAATTCCCTATGTGCAATAAAAATTTAAAATCTCCCTGACAGAAATAAAATTAACCCTAAATTAGTATCAAGTACTCACAGTTCTTGCAACCATTTCTGGATAGTTATCTTGCAGAACATCCACAACCCGTTTAAGTACAGCTCGCACACCTTTCTTACCAGGTCGGGGAGCATCCTTCAGATCTACGACCTGTGTCAATGACACAACCTGTCCTGGTTCAAAATCCAACATCCCAATTCCCTTCTCCATCATACGCACTCTCCACCTCACCAGACTCTCTCTTCCCTCTTCGGTTTCAAACAAGCCTGCGTTGGCTAAAACCCCTAAAATGTTATAGCACACGGGGTGGCCTTCACGATCTCTGCCATCTATATAGCATGCCTCATCAAGATCGGTATTGGAATAATCCTTTTCATCCGAGAATATGGAGTCAATTTTTTGGGATTTGCGCCAGATTAGGGTCTTTTGGAGCATATCAAAAGCTTCTTTGGGTTTAAATTCACGTGCACGAAGGAATTTGAGAAGTAAAACATCTGTTTTATCGGTGCCTTTGGATGGTAATAAAGGGACTCCCCAGAGAAATACCTATAAATTAAATTAAATCAGCCAAGTGTTCATCTTGCATGTCTTAAATGACTGTACTGATGGTTTTCTGCTGTAAATTTTGCAATTTCTAAAAGTATTGTGATTTTAGTAAATCATATGACAAATAAATCAAATTCCAAGTTAAATTATAGTACAATTAAAAGGCATGAGTATTTCTTTTGTTCTTCGATCAAATGCTGAGAGTGAGATCCCAAAAAAAAAAAAAAAACTAAAGAGCTAAAATTGATCTGTGTTCCAAATTATAAAACACCTGGTGCATATAACATATACGGACCAGCAATTTTACAGAGAACTAAATATTCTTTGTTCATTATTCTTACCTCTTCTTCTAGTTTGTCCCCTTCATCTACGCATTTCACCTCTTCTCCATCTGCTTCTTTCTCTTTCTCCTTCTCTACGAACAAAGTCTTAGTTGAAATAGCCTCCTCGATTTGTGCACGCAAATCGAAGAGAGCCTTTCTCTCACTCTCCTTCAGGTCGGAGAGGAAGTTACTCTCCTCCCTGAAAGAAGCAGCCTTTTCAACCACCGGTACTGTCACCGCCTCAGCTTCGATCTTCTTCTCGGTCAGAACTGGTACTGGATCTGAATCGGTGTCGGTGTCGGCCTCCAGCTTTTTCTCGACCATTTCTTCTTGTGGGATGCTCGATTCCTCTGTCTTCACCTCCACAGCCATTAATAGAGGTAGAATTAAAAGTATGGGTAAAACTAAGGTTTTGTGGCTCTCTCTCTCCCTACTTATTTCTAGTGAAGAAGCAGGGACAAGGTGGCGGGTGGAATGAGGTGAGGTCCAGTGTAGGAATAGATGAAGCCTATTAAAGGGAGGTTGGTTTGTTTCCTCTCCAGTGTAGAACACTCCGATCATTAATATTCGACATCACGTGAGGATCTGACGGTCTAAATATGAGTGTACGTATCCAGTACTTCGTAAATTGAGAGCATCACGTAATAAAGATCAGGTCAATTAATTGATGACCTGGCGACGACCAGGAGACTTTAAGAGCCGTTAGGTCGTCCAAGGGACCGAAACAGTTCACTATACTCTCCAGTGCATAAAACACTGTTAGTTTCTATGCCTATGATTGACCTTTGGATTACATCGGACGGATAATGAAAGTTAAAATTTTGAGAAGTTGAGTTGTTCACTGGAGAACAATGGAATATAAATGGGGCCCATGGACACGCGAGAAGAGCACCCAAAGAGCCGTTGCGTGATTAGCGGAACATAAAGGAATCCTAGGCTGGACAGCAGTTATCTTTTTCATTGGGACCTGTAACGGCTAGTCCCCTAGTTGAAGACCTGTTCTTCTAATTTTCATTTATTCTGACTTCACAATGAAATTGGCTTTTGCGCTCGTACCCTTCTTAAATATGGAAATTCTAATTAATGAGAGACCAGAGTCTCAATTTAAGACCCCGAAAAATTGAAACATCAGGTTACTGTTTTCATTATATGTAAATCCTACAAATTTGTACAATTTTATTTGCTTATACAAAGGAAAAGCTTAGACTTTCCAGTTTTATATAGTTTACAATTTCAATTTTTGCTTTTCGTTCCTTTATATTTGTATATTACTAAATGAAAAAGGTGGTCTACAATATATTTTTAAACTAGAATCGAAATGTGTGTTTTGGCAGGGAAAGACAACTATAAAAATACAAAAGAATTAGGAGGGAAAAGAAACACATTCCGATCATTGAAGTATGTGCATAACCAGCAATGGCATGTAATAAACAATGGTTCATAACTTTGCTTTCTGGCAGCCAATCAAAACCAGCAGTGTAACACTATATAGCCCAATAGTCAAATATTGCATATTATAGAAGAGTAGTAATTGTATATTAAATATATTTATACTTTAAAAAAATATTTATACTTGTTGTTAAAAAAAATTCTAATACCTTACGTTATTAGATTAAAAAATTTAAAAGTTGTACTTTTATTTATTGAATGAATTCTTTAAACTCTTGCTATTCAGCTATAAATGATTTTTCATATTAAGTATAAACATTTTTAAGTATATAAAGGTGCAACAATAATTTCTATATATATCAACAGCTAAAATTGAACAAATAAAATCAACAAAATTTTGTTGATAATCAACTTTTGATCTAGTGACAAATACTACATGTTCAAAATATGAATGAGAATGTCACGTGTTCGAAACCTGAATGGAAAATTCCTTGTGAATTAAACTAGTTAGATAACTTGATCTCCAAATTTATTATAAAAAAACAAATTTTTGTTGACCACCACTGTCAATTTATGCAAAAGTCCTCATCTATTTTAGCAATGCCTTTTTTTTTTTTATGAAAAAATATTTTTGACAAATTTGGTCAATCGCACAGGCCGTGTATCTGGGTAAAGTCCAGCTGCGTTCAAAGGAAGTGTTCTTCTTTATTATAAAAAAAAAATAGATCCTATCATATTTATATCGCATATATACAATTCGAATTTATATATAATTTGCATTCGATAAAAATAAAATTCATATTTATGAACAAAACTCAATCACACTTCTAAGGTTTGGTCATAAGGGATTGGCTCAATGCTTGTCTGGTGCATGCCTGAAAAAAAAAATAAAAAAAAAATAGAGAAATCATATTCATATATGTCCCCGCATATATGAAATATTTCATATTTGAATGTGGAATCTGAAAGGCATTACAATTAATTTGAGATAAATCAAACATAGCTTGTTTTCTTCACTAGTCGGTACCTTGGATGCCTTTTCTTAAATTTTATATTCTATTAGGATAAAGATTCTATGCTACAACTTTTATTTTTTTCTCTCAAGGAGACTTTTAATTTGAGTTATGAAAAGTTCGTGATCAAGAGTTCAAAAATAAATGAACCAAAATTTATCATCATATGGAGAACAATCTCAATAAGTTTCATGTGGAAAAAAATGGAAAACATCATTGGCGGTATTGAAATTTGAATTTGGGAAGCAGTCACATAATTGGATGGAATGGAATCTCACATGTACGGGATTATGTAATTCAATTTGCGGGATTCCATCACCACAACAAAGCACACGCAAAGCATATATAGGAAAAAAAAATCAGATGGAATGTGAAAATTATAACGGAAATTTATTCAAAATTTATTCACTTAATGATAATATTTAGATGCATATTCAAATTGACATAGGAACATATAGGTGAGCCTAGAGTGGAAAAAACGTGTCGTGCCGTGACTAACACGCTGTAACTTTGGTCTCGTGTTGTGCCGTGTCGTGACCAAGTTAATTTTTCACGTGCCATGCCGTGACCAAAACGTCAAGGGGTGGTCACGGCACACGAATAGTCACATCACGTGAGTTACACCGTGCCTAAACGTGCCGTGACCATACGTGACTCGTGTGACCATTTAATCATAAGTTAGGTTAGTTTATTCAAGATTCACCATTAAATCAATATCTAAGTCATAATTACACGTGATTCGCGTGACTACGTCTCGTGCCGTGCCGTGACGTGACTAAATCTTTCACGTGTCGTGTCGTGCCGTGCCTTGCCAAAGTTTTAAAAGATGAGCATGACACGCGAATGGTCACGGCACGTAACTGACATGCGTGCCGTGCCGTTCTGTGACGGAGCCGGCTCCGCCGTGCCATTTTTTCCACTCTAGGTGAGCCTGACTAAAAAGGACATGACACTAGAGTGGAAGAGAAGATCTTTTATTACATATATCTTGTTAAAAATGAGCTAAAACTTTTGTAAACAACTTTTTTCTTAATAAATGAAAATGTCAGTTTCCGCTGACCTTTAAAAAAAAATATTTTGATGCATAAAAAAATATCTACATCATGCTAGAATTGAGAAAATTAAAACTATTGCTTGATTGACTTGAACTAAAAGTAAATCCAATAAGTGAAGTTCATAAAATTTGTACATATCATTACATTCAATTGAAATTATACTGGGAATGAACTATTAGGCTATACCATAAAATTTTCAATGACATCGAAAAAGAAAATGTTGAATTTTCAATAAATATGAAATTATACTAGGAATGGACTGTTAGGCCATACCATAAAATTTTCAATGGGATCGGAAAAAAATTGTTTAATTTTAAAAAAATTCAAGTATATTGAAGCATTGACAATATTGGTTTTGAATTAATTCAAACAATGGCCATATATATTGGTAACTAGCAATGAGTTTACAATTACGTAACTAATAATCCTTTGGCGAAAAAAAAAATTCAATCTGACTAAGTTATTTTTTCCGGATAATATACCAGTACTGTTATTAATTGGGATGATAAAACCAATTGAAATCCTAGTCATAAAATAATAAAACATAGCTGAACAGTTCTATAAAAAAAAAAAAATTCGGTAGTTAAATATCCTACAGTTATCCATTTAAAATGAATGGTAACCAGTACAAGATTAAATACAACTAGAAGAAAATGAAATACAACTAGTAGAAGATGAAAGACAACTAGAAGAAGATGAAACACAACTTATAGAAGATGAAAAACAACTAGAAAAAGATGAAATACAACTAGAAAAAAATGAAATACAACTAGAAGAAGATGAAAAACAACTGAAAACCTCCCACACCTGACAACACCCCTTCCGCTGACAAAGGCATTTTTGTTCGTGCATTCTCTACTTGCAAAAGAATTGTTTTTCAATGACTTGCCTATAACTGATTGAATTGAAATAACTTGACAACATTTATCAGGATAAATTGACCCTATTCCTCTTTACTTGATTCCGTCCATGAGAATTCCTGACACTCTCTGCGTAGATCCCTCCCATCCAACAAACAACTCCCTGATGAACTCACCCTGCCACGAACTACTCCCTGATCGGCGATGGAGATTCTAACCCTCTGCAGCGTGTATATATTTTTGTGCGCGCCGGCGCACGTGCACGATCTTGAGGTATCAAGAACTCTGATTTGATCCCCCATTATCACGGACATGTGTAGAGCTAGAGTGGAAAAAACGTGCCGTGCCGTGACGTGACTAACACGCCGTGACTTTGGTCTCGTGCCTTGACCAAGTTAATTTTTCACGTGCCGTGCGGTAACCAAAATATCAAGAGATGGTCACGGCACACAAATGGTCACACCACATGAGTCACACCGTGCCTAAACGTGCCATGACTATACGTGACTCGCGTGACCATTTAATCATAATTTAGATTAGTTTATTCAAGATTCACCATTAAATCAATATCTAATGATTCTAATTACATGTGACTCGCATAATTCACCATTAAACTCACCATATCATGTGTTTAGTATGTTTTCTTTGAAGGGGAGCGCTTCAGTTACATTTCCTTTTTTACGCAGTAACGCAAAGACTAACCAGTACACTAAAGAATCAAGTACTAAACGGTAATTAAACTATTAGGAACGAATTAGCTACGATGTACTGAAGTATCAAGAGATTACTAAACGGTACACTAAACTATTAATGACTATACAGCAACGCTGAAATTGAACTTGCGCCAAGAATTGAATTGATAATATACATCTGATTTTGTTTAAAAATCAAAATCCAATATAAATTTTCAACGGATGTAGTTTTCGCTAGCCAGCTTAACAGGCTGGAGGTGCAAAAACTTGCTCTTACTCATAAGACACAATTTTACAAAATTGGCAACCTTAGCCTGCGTCATCAATGGATCTAGCACATCAGCAATTCTGAGTATCTTGAATTTACTGTTCATGGTAATCTGAGTATTCACCAGTTACCCTGCATTTTAAAGATCAAAAGTAAAAATCCAATAAAATTTCATTTATTATTTCCTTGTGCACTCACAACATCTGCAAATGTGAACTGTTTCGAAACTTAAAAGAAATCCAAATAAATTGAATGTCTCAAAAACAGTTTCAATCATGAAGAAACAAAGACCAACAAATTGAAGAGTAAATAAAAGGTCGGGTTTCAAAAAAAAAATAATAATAAGGACACATACCGGTTGTACGTCAATTGGGCTTCTCCAATTCGGCCTATGACCTTATTCCTTACCTTCCGTACATGAACCTAATTATACAGTGTCAACAAATTTAGCATCCAAACAGTAAAAAAGCACATAAATATCCATGCAGGGATAGGGTAAGGGGGTGAGAGAGAGAGAGGAAAAAAAAACATTCAAAGAGAGACGGACCGTGACGCCATCAATTGGGCCTACTTTGGGGTCATGATTCCGGTGTATGACAATACCATTGTCACATTTGTTTATGAAATGAGCACTACCGCTGATGTCATACAGACTGGGTGCACCTCCATTCCAGTTTTGCAACTGTACAAACAAATGGCTCAAATTACAAGAGATACATTACGTCACAATATTCTCAGAATCATAGCAGTCCACCTTCATGTTCGCGAACAAATTAGAAAAACTCACAAGGGTGTGCTGGGATTTAAAGCTTGGCTTCGCTTTCCTTCTCTCTCTATTTGACTTTGGCTTGGTAATGCTTAAACCAGTTCTAATCAACTCAAGTATTGTACAGGTACCAGCCAGAAAACCAGTTCTAATCAACTGGAATTAAAGAAGCAAATGACTGAACTAAACACACCAATTACCACATTTCAAGGAAAACATACTAAACCTTTCAAAATATATCAAGCCAAAAAAATTGTATCAATGTCATAATTGCTCACAGTTAAAGGTGCCAACATCTAACTGTATGGTATTGTACCTGTCTTGGGTGTGCTACGAACCAAACATGGCAAGAATGGTGTTGTGCAAAGCGCTTTATCTGTGTCAGTATTCGGCTGACATACTCTGTTTCCGTTCTGAAAAGATATTGAAAAAGGATGGGAATTATAACATTAGAGGTCAATCAAACACCAAATATGCCCTAGCTTCTGGAATTGTTTGAACTTCAGTTCAAACTGAAATTTTGAACTCCTGGAATCAGTACTCGAACGCTAAGAGCACAGTAAGGTAGAAAATTTTGGGTGTTGGTACTTCAGTTGTCATGGCATGTGTTAACATTTAAGCACTGTGAAAAGGTATGCAGAATGAACAAATTCAAAGAACTTGGTTAAAGAGGACATTTCCATGAGTATAAAGGTGTTTATTTTCTTTTTTACTTATCTTTTGGTTTGGAAAAAAAGAAGGAAAAGTATCTCAACTGATTAGAAGCTCGTTGGTGATCAAGCTCGTTGTAGGGATCGATGACGAGGCCCCGTACACCGTGTCTCATGACAGCAGCTTTTGCAAGTTGGAGAACCCAATTTACAGACGGAAGGCTGTCATCCTCACATCTTTTATGTTTTTTTTGGTTCAAACATAAAAGAAAAATAATTCAAAAACTTTTAATTTGCAGAAGAATGAATTGACAGGTCATTTTCTCTAACATATATTAAGGTTTTCTTACAAAATGTGCTGTTTATCGTTTTTTATTGTTTCATGCTTAAAAATAAAATAAAAAAATCAATTTTGGAAGATACAATCCTCACTGCAAAATAAAGTATTAATAAAAGAGTATTAACTAAAGTTAGTTCATTCTATTTAATTCATACATTAGATTTCCTTGTTTCCAAAGTTCCCGACCATATCTAATGATTTATTTCTAAAATTAAGCCTCTGTGTGTGGTTGTTCAATGCTTGTGATTTATACATGCCCATGGCAATCTGAAATTCTTAACACTTCTTAAAATAGTTTCATACAAAACCATTTTGATATAACTTTTTTGCAACTCTGCATCAATTTTTCAATCATATTCAATCTCCAAGTATTGTTTGCCATCAGGCTGGCTTAATGTGTTCAGGTCAACACCTGGCAAGTGAAAGGTACACCGTACACGTACCGGATCAAATAAAATGAATCATTCAACCATTTCTTCCCTTGCTCTAGCTCCTGTCTGCTCATTCTTTGCATATCTTCCCCGTACCTAATTCCATAAACACAAAATTTTGAATAGGTCAGTTTGCAACATGTACCTACTGGTAAATAATGGTCCGGTAACAGTATATGGTGACTTCCGTATATATTAGGATTTAGGCAGTAATAAAATCTTTATAAGAATGAACATTAGTTAGCAATGAAATAAGAATGAACTTAAGTAATAACAAAACAGATTTGTTTACTGGCACAGTTGCATAATGCAGATACAGAGGTACCACTGACAGGTTTAAGAATGAAATAATACCCCAAATCAAAGAAGGGCTTCCGAAGGTGCTTTTCCAGAAGCTTCCTTGCATGATCCCTAACCTGTAATTACTGCCAGATAGTTAACAAAAGAGAACTCCCCTTTAAAGTAACTTTAGATGTTATCTGTAAAGATTCTGATGTGTGATTTTAGACAAGTGCAGTATTAAAATCAGCCTTTACAAAGTCAACACTAAGATCAATATTAAAGTCAACATTTCATCCAATGTGTGATTTTAGAAAAGTGCAATATTTAAATTCAACCTTTACAAAACCAGGCACCTAGATTTCCATGACGAAAAATAAGGAACAAACTCGCCCATACACCAGAAAAAATAAAGGAAAAGAAAACAAACTAAAACTAAAATTGGATGCAACAGATCCCGAAAAGATGGTTAATCAACACAACTGAGACAGCACATACAATTACCAATTGTGACCAAATAGAACCTTGACTTGGCATAAATTCCCATCCCAAAATGCAAAGATGCTATTGCAGTCAGACAGCAGGGAATTTTAATCCAATGCATCCCGAAAAAACTTACTACACAGGGTTTTCGCTAATTACAGATTATGAATATCCTTGACCAAAGTGACAGCTTCTAGAACTTTGGACCCTTCTCTTTTCAATAACAGACAAATATAATACTGAACAAGGGACTCGGATCTTTTGCCTGGACTCTTGGGGAGACATGATTGGTACCATAATACTGGTCCTGGGTTGGGTATTCGTGGGTTAGTTACCAAATGAATAGCATTTGGTTGTGGTGGTAATTGTTTTGATGTGTTGTGCTTGGTTTCTTTCAATAGAATAGTTGGCTACTCCACTATCATCCAAAAAGACAAAAAAGAAGAAAAACAGACAAACATGATTAATGTTCTGTTTTAATCAAATTTGCATCCCCTTTTTGCTAACATTAACAATTGCAATGTTAAAAATGACTGCAAGAGCTCGATTTTTAAATAAATCACGCAGAAAGGCTCATTCCTTTGGCTGTGGTTACTTGATAGCAAAATAATATCATACTTTAAAACTACTTTAGTTGATAGCAGTAGACAAATTGCCACTATTACTTTCTTACTCGGACACGAAGAAGGTTAGGAACAACCTCCAATTTTACTTTGTACAGAAAACTTTTCAGCTACAAGGCAAGAGATGTGGATTTAATATTACGGAAACAGAAGAGTATATATGATATTTCGCAACAAAGCTCTCTTGCTCTATAGAATAAAGGAAATGCTGTGAATTGGTCTTTCAAAATCTACTTAGTGGCCGAGTGGATCTCATTGGATAAATGGGGTCACTTGTCACATCTTGGAAGGCTTTAGCCTGTGCTCCATAAAGGGGGAGGGGAAGGGAAGGAAGGGAAGAGGGCAGTGTAAAGAGTTAACCTCCTCTACACTCTGATTTGGAGGTTACAAAATTTTGATAGTTTTTTGTATATAGAGTTCACCTCCTCTCCGTTCTTCTCCCCCTCAAAATTTAATGTTCTGGAGCAAGTAACCAGGGTCCGGTCACCCCTCCTCTCCTCTACCCCTCTTGTGGAGCACACCCTTAGTGAAATGTGTCCAATTTTCAATGGACCAACAATAAAAAATTCAGTAGCATTCCTGCAGCTACACTGACATCACACAGCTCCCAATTGCACTAACATCAGTGGCATTAAATGACACTCTAAAATTACAATTCTTAAAAACAGTAAAAATTTACAATAGCCATACCATGTTCTCCATAGAACAGAGAACAAATTTCCAGCCAATGCTGTGATTCAAATTGACCATCAGTGCGTCGATCCACTCACTCTTTCCAGAATTTGGAACACCTGATACCACCGTGAGTTCTCCAGGCATTACCTGTTAAAAGGTCCAAAAAAATATAAAGAACAATAAAAACCAAGTTGAATTCAACATCTGCTACCAGACTGCATACCAAATATCAAGTACCAACCCAAAATCACGCAACTTTATCTGAGTTATGGTGCAAATTTGATAGATTGTTTTCTTATAATTTCTTTTCGTAGCATGTCGATGGGGTGTGAAATGGGGGCGCAGTTTATCTCCAAAAACAATATGATAACAATAACGATAACGATATTAATATAATAATCTAATTTAAAATAAAGTAATTCTAGCTATCAAAATAGCAGCAGTACATGTGACTGTAGTTGCATTCAGAATGAAACAAATTAATAAGCATCACAATGGTGTTAATAAAAAAAGGACGATGACAATGAAGATGACATAATGATAATGATAACATTAATAATAACAGTTATAATAATGAGAGTAATAATGAGAGTAGTAACAATTAGGCTGGGTAGCACATCTCACTGAGCCAAATTTGGCCGGGAAGGTTTGGTTGGGATGCTGTCCATAGTCATGATGCTTTATTTTTATTTGCTGTGACAAGGTTTCTTTTGTCAAAAAAAAATTAGGTTGATTTGAGTGCAAAACTTGTTTTTTTTTTTTCATATAAGAAATGGAGGGTGCAGGAAGGCCTGCACTATTTTCATAAATACAAAGAGTGATAATTATTTTTATTTTTATTTTTGAGATAAAGATTGGATTCCTGCAACTTCAAACATCCACAAGAGATCCTCAGCCGGGTTTCTAACCCATGTCCCCCACCCATGGAGTGTTGCCCTTAGCCATTTTTAGTTTGTTGATGCATCTGCAGTGCACTCAGATACTATCATACATTTAAACCAATGCAGTATATCTTACAATTAATAAAAATATGTACAGATTTTCATCTCTACCATGTTGTCATTATATAATAAAAAATTCATTACCTTGTAATATTTGTCTAAACCGTCCCAGCCAGTAGAAATGCCAAGATCAATCACATTTCCATTATAAAATTTGTCAATATCCTGAAAGAAATCATTAAATTTAAATAGACCTCTTATCGGATACATCTCTGCATTTTCTACTGCCTCTCGAAGTGCCTCTTTCCCACTATAGAAAAGCACCTGAAACAAATATGTATAAATGAACACCCGTCATTGTAGAGTCCTACAAAAGCAGTTAAAATTTTCCGAACTATTCTCACATGCCAAAACTATCACTCATACAAGATACTTTGAAGCAGCACTGGTAAAGCAAGGTATGTTTATCCCATATCAATGAGGCCCTATAAAAGATGAGTGCAAACCGGTACTAAAATCTAACAATGAAAAATTTACTGAATTCCAGAACTTCTATAATATCTGCATTACATTATTTATAACTTATCAAATAATCTAACAATTCCTATTGTACACCAATTCCTGAATTTAATTTAGAATCAGACCTCATTGGCATCTTTGAAAACTTCTTCATCATTTTTCATCGGCCAGTTGACTCTCCAACACCTGGTTAAAAAGATCTATTCAGGTGAGTATTACAACTCATATATAGAAATTAAAAGAACATAAACAAAAATAAGGTACCTCTCTTTACCAAGCCTACGGGCCAGCTCCTCAGCCAAGGCCTGACCTGGACCGTCAGCATCAGTTGCTAGTATTATCCGAGATGCCTGCGAAATTTATTTTAATGGATGTTAATTGCACAGTTGAGGATGACTGTGGTTTAATTGAACCTGTCTTACTGGTTCGATAACAAACCAGCATCATGCCAACCATGTGGGACCAGTGTTTATAAAAATGGCCATTTAGCCCGACTAATCAGCCAATTAGTCTTGGCGCTGACCAAACCATTACGAATCGTCCGTTTCCGTTTATACGGCCAATTAGTTGGTCATTTTTATTATTCTTTTTTTTGTGCATTTATCTGTTATATGTATTATACTTTGTCTTGTCTTATCTGAGTTTTTCTAAATGACAATTTCATAAAATTTTATTAATTAACAATGAAATTAAGTTAAAATATAAGTTTATTTGATAAGTTTTGAGTTAAATTAATTATTTTTAATAATTACAAGTATATGCACATAATTTTAATGAAAATGCAAAATTATCTGCAAAATTCCAATTTATCGGTCACATAGATTAATCGCTTAACGATACCCTGTCCGTCCAATGAGCACATACCGTTATTTACAACACTGTGTGGGACACATGAATCAAACAAATACATGTTATATGGTAAAACTTGGTGAAATCAAGACAGCTAGGTCCTCAATTGTACTGGAAAGGTACTCGAAATATACCGATTTTAAGTAATCCTTGCAGTTCCACAAGTATTGATACTTCGTATCCTAGCTTAACAAAAAAAACAATAGAAGTATTAAATAACAAAAATAAAGATAAATCTATAATAAATAAAACCCATCAGCATGAGCCAAGCATTCCTAAAGAGCACATATGATGCACATTGCTAATGCTCCTACAGAGTATTGACAACTTGTACCAAGCTTAACAAAAAAGGAACTACTGGATAACGTAAAATAAGGATAGATTGAAATAAAAATGTGTTTCACCATGACAGCAGTGACTAGAGAAGTACACATCAATTGTAAAATTATTAGTTGATGATCAAACCTCCTGTTCAGCCGGGATCTCTTTGTTGGAGATGCAAGGGGGTGCACCATCAGGTATACTCACACAATTTCTGAAACCAGCCTCCTCCATGGAAAGCTTATCTATCTCCCCCTCCACCTATACAAAACCCACAAAAAGAGAGCATCCAAATTAGAATTTCAAAGCTCAAGATACAAAACCTTCTGAGGACTAGTAAAGTATATTTCCAGTGATGCAGTCTTACAATAATGATGTCAGGCTTATTTTTAATATCATCAAGCCCATAAAATATCTTCTCAGTGCCTGTTTCCTGTCATACAGAGAAAACATTTATAGTATATTTTTATATAAGAAGTGTTGAGACCAACCCAACCATACATGTACTTTCCACCATATAGATAAACCTGAATATAAAACTTCGTGTGAAATTTGAGAATTGTTTGATTATCCATCCCAAGCCGGTAGAACTTAACCTAACAATTTAAATAATTTCTTAAATTGCACCAAATTTCATACCCATCCTATCTAAAAGCTCAAAACACATCTATGATTTTGATTTCTTGGTTTTGACAACGTTTGATGCTAGCCATCACAGTTGTCAAATAAATTTGGTATCAAAATAGCTTCATCCCATACCCAGCTACCCATCTTCATTTATTTCATACATACTATCAAAACATCAACAACATCACATTTCACCACTGCAATTTAGCAGATTAGTGTATCCATAATTAGAATGTACTTAACATATGATGCATCTTTCAAAACAATAATGACACTCATGTTCTTAGTATTACTCTAAATAAGATAATAATGAAAGCCTAACTAAATTGCCAAGAAATTTGGAAGAGCATAGATTTTAAATGGTGAAATGTCATATTTTGGAGTTCTGACTGGCAAAACAATAGTTTCTATGGGTACACAGGTGTTGATGCTTAGCTCGTACTTCCTATACACATACCATGCTCGATACAGCATAATTGCATTGTATTGCAGTTTCAGAAATAATTCAAAAAAAAACTTGCCTGCCAAAATATCTTTGGGATTTGCCGATATTTGCAACTGATGAGAGTCCCATCTCGTTGGTATGTAAAAGCAATAGCAGGCTAGCAAAGCAAAAAATTAAAGTGATCACCTTGTTATCATTTGAGCTAAGTATTTAGTTCCTAGTAGTTCAAGAAACACTCATAATATACCATAGACCTAGTGGTCACATCTTGTCCTGACCCGACGGGTCCAATCATACCCGACCTGTCTAAGACTGATTCACAAGTAAATGGGTAAATGGGTCAGTCAGGTCCAATCATACCCAACCTTGTTATCATTCTACAACCACGACTCGCATCAGGTCCTGCCGAAAAAGGTCATGACCCAACCCAGATCATCTTAATAACTTTTGTATCACCGACAATTGACAAGTGGCACCCACCTAAGGCATTATTTAAGAATAATAGGGAGATGAAATATAGTAATTCTCTTAAGTAGGGTTCAAAACCCCATCCTCTTGATACACTAAGAACTATCTTGCCACTACACTAAGCACCTCTTTTGATGAAAGTAGCAAACTTTTTTTATTACTATTGCTATTATTTTCTTAACAAAGCCAGCTAACATCAGCATCCACCAATGGAGGTCATGATTGGCTTCTTCCCTTTCACATAATAAACCAAGCTCGCAAACATTTTCATATTAATATTTCCTGTACTTGTTACTCTTTAACTCTTACAGATCACAATCAACGGGAGAACAATACATATAGTTAGGTAAATCATTAATTTCATCTACATATATATTTGAAGGAAAATACAAAAATGATAAATTTCTATAGTTGTTCTTTATCAAGAGCTTCTTATAAGTATAGACAAAAAAATGGGAAGGTATGTTAATCAATATATTTAGCTGGAGCTTCATAGTTCTCATCTTAATACCCCAGTATCAAGATCCAAAATATGTATAATGTAATTTTTTTTTTAAAAACTATATATTTACGAAGAAGATAACCTTTGATCCTTCACAAAATCATGCTAAAATCTTTTAAATTATCACAATGATATTTCCTTTGTTAAAAAAAAGGGAAAATAAAAGATAACCTTTGATCCTTCACAAAAATCTTGCTAAAATCTTTTAGTATAGTGTCTTAAAAAACTTGCCCAGAGATGAACAAGATGGCACTATAAGATGGAATGAAATTGTAAAAGTTGCAGAACAGGCCCAAAATGTGGAGTCAAATTGTTATAGTTCCAAAAACATACCCCATCTTTAGTTGGTTTTTGCATAACACGATTTCGTCGGAGTGTCTCTGCAGAAATCCCTCGTGACTTAAAGTATGCAAAAAGCTGAAACAACAAATAGACAAATTAAAATAAATAAAAATAGATACATAATGAACAAATAAACAGGAAATAAAAATATAAAAATTTAGGTCAAAAAAGGAAAGTGTGAATTATTTATTTTATTAACTTTTTATATCAGATGGAGTAGGTATTAATTGGACAGCTGAAGACTAACTGCGGTGTACTTGCAACATATTGTTAATTAAATGATTATGAACAAGGTATCACAACAGTCGTGCAAGAATAATAATGATGTCAATCAAACTTCTAATCCTTAAAAATACTACAATTGGATTCATGTGGTAGAAGGAACAAATTTATTACACCAAAAAGTTTAACCCAGTTGATCAACAATTTAGTACAAACAGGTGTGCTATAACACACCAATAGCACATTGGTACAGCAAAACTTCAAATTGGCTGGCCTGTAAAATTGTAAAACTGAGATAATAAAAATCGAAGGAAATTGAAAGAAAAAAGAAATTGAGGCCAAGCTGGTAGGACCAGTAGAAAGAAGCTAAGTTTATTAGTACCTCAGTACACAGTGGCTCGAGCTCTAGTTCTTGTTCTGAGATTTTTTTTGGATGTTTCTGTTTCCCAACCTTCCCATTCACTTTCAACGCTTGATTTCCAATTGAAACCTCAGAATAGGGCTACAAAGGGAAGAAAGAAAATTATCTGAACAAAGCCTGTTGCCAATCCGCCAGTTCTATTAATTGACCAATTTTACCATTATTAGATTCTTTGTACAACTTAGGCAATGATCTCCGAATTATCAATTTGCTGTTTTGGTCCCTAGAAGCATTAAAGTTCTCATTTTGCTAACAAAACTCTTATTATGTACCATTTTGGTAATTTCCATAACATTTGGCCAAAAAAGTTGCCATGAACCCTAGTCAAACAATCAGTCTTTTGGTTTAGAGTTTACTATTTGTGGCAAGAACCAATTGACCCAAATTTCAATATTATGAACAAAATAAAACATCAGCATGCTGGCCAATCACAGCTCTCAGTGGAACTAGACGTACCCGCACAAAACCTGTCAAGCCACATTTACCCCTAAAGCACTTCCACACTGCAGAATGCCTTTCCCAAAGAAAAACAAAATTTTGTCAGTGAAAGAGCATAACATTTAAGACATGCATAAATTTATAGCAGTTTTATATGTAACTAATATAATTAAAATTATGCTCAACTTCCGGTAAAATAATAAAATAGTGGAAGCTCTTTTCCAGTTGAATCCCATCTCAAACCCATTGACCAATAAAATACCCTAATCAATTGATATCTCTATGTTGCACTGTTCAATGACTTGTGTCAGAAAAAAGGGCCATGGACCATATTAAGCAACAAGCAAAGCTTAGGGGGTAATTTTAAATTTAAAAAAACAATAAAATAAAAATTGGAGGTACCCTTCAGTGTCGATTTGCAAAGAGAGGGACCTTTCGTGTGATTGACCTCCAAGGCACTGTTCAAAAGGCAACAATCAACAATGACAAACAAAGGAAACAATATATATAACATATTGTGGATTTTAAATTTGTAAGTCCCTGGTACGGTGCACAGATGGTGCAGGTTATGTACAGTAAAATGTGTTAATATAAGATGTTTCAAGTTGTGCTTGACTGAGGCTCTAATTGAGCCAGCTCTTGAAATGCTATACGCTGTTATAACCTTGTCCTAGAACAGAAATTATTTTCGGCATGACAAAACCCTTCGTAGAGCTATTCAAATACAGTACATATGCTGTAGCAATGCTGATCAGCACTGGGGTGTCACTTGTCATGCCAGTTGCTATGCAAATTATTTTATATCATCATAGCAAGACATCTATACTGCGGATCCATTTTTTTTTCTCAGACTAGACATAAGTCTCTGTATAAAGTATCAGTAGAAATGGTAACTACCTTAGGGCACTTGATGTGATCATACTGGCCTGGCATATATGAAACAAGCTGAATCCCAGCTTTTAATAGCTTCTCTCTCAATAGGATCAGCCGTTCTTGCAATTCATTCTCTCTTTTTCTCTCTAACATCAAAGGATTACCTACCAGTGTTCACAGAAATATTTAAGCACATTTTCACAGGTAAAAAAAATAACAAGGGTGATAACAAATCATGAGAAAGCTTACCGCCTCTAGATGGTGATAGTGCTAACATGTAACAACCGAAAAGCCCCTAACTTTTTAATTTTTCTAAAGAGCTTGTTTTAGGTTCTATCGAGCAGTATCGTCAAATATCCACACATAGATTGTCTTTTCAAAAGCGCAATTTTATTAATGGCTGTCACTTTTAAATGAAAACCTAATAGTTTGAGTTCATGCCTCAGGAAGGCATTATGATACCATGCAAAACTCCCCAGACTTCCAATCCATTCATAAGAATTCTCTCCCTTACTTTTACTCCAAGAATTCTACATAGCTTTCAAATTAAACAACAACAAGGGAAGGCAGTCTGGGCATCCCCTAACAAGACATGGAGTAGGCGCTAGAAGATTTCATCTGGAATCATGCATTTTAATTTGGGGTTTTTATGGGAAAATTCTATTTCAGTTCAAAATGATATGTTTCATGATTCTCTATGGAAAACCGTAAAATTTGCCCAATAAAATAACTATAATATTTTGCTTAATTTCAGATTTGAACCTCCATACCAGATCTCTGAGGAAGCTCTTCGTAATCTACCAAAATTTAAATTATGTAAAAGTTTATATATGAGCACAAGTACAAACAGATCGATAATTATAACAAAACTAACTGAAGTTAAAATTTTAGATAGGAAAATTTCTTACCTGATTCTGACAACTGCGTGGTGTGAACTACACAAAGAAAGAAAACAAAATGAATGACAAAACATTATCCAGAATGAGTTAACATTTAATTCAAATTTTGTCCCCTTCAACGTGCTTCTAGTTTCATATCAATCCAACTTTCAGTATGTTATGCTTCAATCTATTTAACATAGCAACAGAAGTTTTACAACTTGATACAAATTTAGAAAAATGAGAGAAATATGGTGGTGATAATCAGGAAGTACTTTTACATCTATCCTTGAATTCAACATTATATACCTTTTCTCCTGGATACAACTGGGCGAACTGACCGAGACTCAGCCTGCTGCAGACAGTTCAGTATAAATTTGTGTTTCGGTTCTCTTCGATTTACTGTGATGAGGTTTGTGTTAACTACAATTAGCAAAATAGCAGACAATTAAGGTTCTTTTAGCTACAATTAAACAAAGACATCGTAAGAAAATTAGACGAGCTTACAGGTCGTTACCAGTGCTGTAAGGCAAAACAGGATAACTGAAGAGAGGCCTATTTTGCTTCATGCTCTGTAAACCAAACCTCGAATTGAGATTTGATTGATAGAGATAGCGAGACACTCTAATACTGGAGAGATGGAAAAGTCGCGAATAGTTGGAACTATGCATGTGCGACCTATTGGTGCGCAAAAGGGATTTTAGAGAACGAAGAGAACCCAGGGGCATTATGGACGAGAGGAAGAGATAGAGATAGAAATAGAGGTTCAAGTTGCCATTGTTGTACTTGTACCAGTGTATGCTTTGGAAGTGGAAGAGGAAAAAAGGCAAAGCGCAAAGACCTGAGGTTTCGGCTAGGGTTTTTCGAATATATAAGTTTCGTATCAACTTGGCAAGCGGCAAGTTCGTCCCTATTTCTAAACCAGACTGAGCTATATAGACCGGACAAATTAACGGTTTCAGGCCAAGTTGAAACAGGCCTACACGGGCCGGGCCCGATTAAAGGTTCAATTCTTCACCACACCGGACCCAAAAACCGGCTTGACAGGTAATCGAAAAAAATAATGCAGGCTGTATTAGTAGTCACGTGACCATTCTATAATCTTTTTTTAAATAACATGTTCGTTATTTGTAGTAGTCAAATAAAATAATGGGATAATTACATGTATGCCCCTCAAATCATTTATGTATTTTCCCCTCTAAAATTCAGAATATAATATTTCTCCTTCTAAATTAAAAAAAATCACAATTTTACCCAATTTATTGACTTTTCTATTAGAACTCATTTTAGATTTATAAAATACCCATTTTATCATTTATCTTAAAAAAATAAAAAAATATATAGTATGTAAGAAAAATGTTTCATCTCCTCCTAACTGGTCAGTTTTCAAGGATAAATAATTCATTTCTTTACTTGTAACGCGCACACAAGCGTATGTCGAAATGCTACGATGTATGTGTCACGAATAGAAATATGAATAGTTTGTCCTTAGAAACCGACTAGTTAGGCGACATAACATTTTTCCTACACATACTACATAAAGAAAGGATGAAATGGGTAATTTATAAGTTAAATTGAGTTTTCACATAATGGTCAAAAAATTGGATAAATTTATGAGTTTTTGAAATTTAAAAGGGTAAATATGATATTTTGAATTTTTAGAGAGAGAAATACGTAATTTCAAGTCTTTTGAAGGTATCCATGAAATTCCCCTAAAATAATAGTCAATATATAGCATGGGCTGGAGTGAATGAAGCATGTTATATTATATATGTGTTAGTTCCACTAAATTAAATATGTATTTATATGCAGTGACGTGATAATTTACTTCACTATTTTTTTTGGAAAGCATTTCTCATAATTAAAAATAATTATTACAAAATACGTACTTTAAAAAAATATAAATCTACGTAAGTATAATGAGGAAGTCCACATATTTATGAGTTTGTTTGAATAACACTATCCCATATAAAAATTGTTGTTGTCATTCAATTACAAATTTACAATCAAACATAATTATTTTTTCTCATAATGTTATTGGATTAGTGCTGTATCGCCAATCCAACAGTTTATAAGAATGTGCAGATTGCGACTTTTCGTAGTAACATCGTTTTAAATTACAATTTGATCAATATTTCACTATTTCAAATAGTAAAATATTTAAAAAGAATCTCAAACTATTCAAATTAGTATTCTTCTCTATCTATTTTTCAGACACCAACCCAAAACATAGTGTTGTTCTTACGAGTTCGCATCGTCTGTTTTAACTCAAAAGAGCATCTTTTGAATTAACGCATCTCGGCCGTCTGATTTTAAACTGAGCCAATTCGGCCACAACTTACAATTCATGAGACCCTTTAATATTAGTGTAGATCTAGTCTACACAAATCTTAAAGCGAATCTGATAGTCCAGATACATTAACTCAAAAGATTGTTTAGTTAATGCAGAGGATACGAATTCTGTTCTTACATATATATAATCCAAATGAAATGGATGGGCTCATCCCATTCTTGTTATCAATTTTTATTTTGAACCTATCAAGATAGGCTTGCCTAGTCAAGAACAAGGTTGGAGCAAATTCACCCTTTGGATTGGACGAACTGAAGAAATTAGACACAAATTCAACTCTTATTCACATTCAACATCAATCTAAATCCTTACGTTTGATGAGTTCCCATTTGTAATCTATCTTAATTGTGCTAGAAATGAATTAATTGGCTTTAAATTTCCTATGTTGTTGAATGTTTTCAGTTTATACTTGTTAATAGAAACAATATTCATCTAATTCCACTAGTACAGAAAACGCTACTAACTACAGTAAAAAAATGAGTTTTTACACGGTTTCAAACCGTGTCTACGGTAGTCGTGTACAATAGGGTCACTAAATTTTACACGGTTTTCAAACTGTGTACGAAAACACAAATCCTATATGGTTTTTTTTATCAAAAATTGTGTACAATTCACATTTTTTTCGCCAGTTTTTTCGCCAAAACACAACTACACAGTTTTTAAAGTAAAACCGTGTATAAAAACCTTAATCCTACATGGTTTTTAAAGTGAACCGTGTATAATTAAAAAATCAAATTAGACCCTAGATCTAAATACCAAAAACACTGGCCTCTTATTACTCCATGTAAACCTTCTATTTGTAATAGGGACGTCGATGAGCTCAAGCCTGGTTATTAAGTCATTGAACTCGTTCATCAACCCAAAATTTCTCATATCTCTCGTCTGATCTACAAGATTAAAGTCCCCAATGATAATCCAAGGGCGAGAGATGTAATTAGATAAACGTCTTGCTTCTGTAATAAACTCCAATTTCTCATCATCCCGACTCAGACCAGATACATTTGTAACCATAAACGCTTTCTCGAAACTAGTTTGAAGCAATAATACCGAAATAGTATGAAATATGGACCATGAGGAAAGTAAAATATAGTTCCTTTTCCATGCAAGAAGGCACCCTCCTGATGACCCTATCACATATAAAAATGCGCACTGTATATCAAAAAATGATGGAAACAATGTGGCTACATGGGCAAACTCCAAACAATTAAGCTTAGTCTCTTGTAAACATACAATATCACAACGACATGACTTGATTATATTTCTCACAACCAAACATAACCAAACTCCTTAAACTCCGACAATTCCATGAAAGAATTTTTAATTTTTTGAATGACATAGAAATAGATTACTCAACACTAAGCATAATTACTCCGACTCGGATACTGTTACTCTGAATCAGAGCCTACATCATCTTCCGAATGGGGTTCAACCATAAAAGTATTATCCTCATGATCAATGCTAGAATTAGTATCCTCAGCATGGTTGTCCGTTAGAGCTCGTTCCGCATTATCATCATTTAATGCCCTAATTACTTGTGAGGTCTGAAACCCTATATTTTCTACGATTCTGGAGCAGTGCTCAAATTCAACTTGTATTTGAACTAATTCACCTTCTTTAGATAATGTTGCTTTTGGCTGGATCCCTACCTTGAAAGGTTTGGCCTTGCCTTCTTTCATTTGGGCTTGTTCTCTCATTTTCCTCTTCTGTTTCATGGACTCCAATAATAGCCTCTTCCTTTCCTACCTTGTGGATTCACACAAAATCTTTAGCCTATAGGCTTCCTTGATAATCTCCTGTTGCGTACAATTGTCTACCAGCTGACTATTAGTTGTTGCCTTGTTTTTATTGCGCTGCAAAATTCTAGGTGGATTTTTAGAACTTTTAGAACTTTCCCTTATCAAAATATTCCTTTCTGATTGTGGAGAAACTGCAGTGATGGGGACAGATTGCACCTTGATAACATTTTGTTCCCTATACAGGTCAAGGGGAATGCCTATGAGGTCTAGCATCACCTTATAACACGGCATAACACCAATTGCATCATCAAGAGGACTCCACAGCTAAATGAAATCCTTCCTCCCAAACTTCTGTTGGGATTGCCTTGATGAATTTTCCGGGTCTACACCCATCGGAAGCAAGATAACGTATCGAGATCTGGTCATTATACCCACTGAGATTTCTGTTGCTTTGACCAACCCGGAGGAGGCCGCATATTCTGCAACTTGATCAACACTCAGATCAACTTCTAGTGAAGGGTTATACATGACCACGACCTTATCAAGTTTTGCTCTTTCCTCGTAATATTTCTCGTCCCTCTCTACAAAATAAACAATCTTCTTGGGCCTATCATCTAGTAGTTCAATGGGAGCTAGCTGACCCTGCAGAATCTCCTCGAAAGTAGGTTCCCTTTGTATGTTACTGAACTTCGTTGGAGAAACTGAGTTTGCTTGATTCAGATCTCCATTCTTGCATAAATTTCCCGTGTGACCTTGGCCCCAACATCTACCACATCTATTGAGGTTTTTACATCGAGCAACACTATGACCCATGTCGCAACATTGGAAGCGACCCTTTCATTCTATATACGAGGTGACGGTGGGAATCTTAGTTGGGCTGCACTATGAGGGGAGATGTAGTAGCCACCCATAGCGCGTTGGGTTGGGTTGGTGATTGGCTGTTTAGAGTTGGTGATTAACTATTTAGTGTTGATTATGGAGCGAGGAGAAGTGGGAGGTTCTGTGCGTACCATGTCTGCGTAGGAGGGAGGGGAGTAGTATGGTTTGTAGGCAGTAGGTCTTGTGGTTGTAGTGGTGGTGGCTGGTGGCTGGTGGTGAAGGGGTGGGTGTAGGGTTGTTCTTCCTCCGGGTGACTATCCTTCATTCTCCAGCGTTCGCCTTCTCCCTCGCCTCTTTTCGTATCAGTCTCTATATTTTTAATAATTATTTATGGCTCCGCAACAGAAAGTATTTCCGCCATACTGTCTGATGGGATAGAGTTAGCTTTTCGCATTAAGTCCCTCTTAACTTCTCAAACTTATAAGCACTTCTTAGAAGAGGGGTATTGCAATTTTTTAAGCATATATCTTCTGTTACGAAATTTAGAACCCGCTAGCTTTTATTTGTTTATTTTTTCAATAAAATCCCTATTATCTCGGCGATCAATTCAACCAATGTTTTTGGTTTTTATTAAGTGATATTTCATGCGACAATACGTAAAAAGTAGGACCATATAGAGCTTCGAATAAATCTAATAGCACAGCCAAAAAAGAATTACTTGAACAGATTTAATTCATTGTTTGTCTATCAAGTGACTCAGTGAATTTATAAGATTTAACGTGCTATTAGCATAATCCAAATACAAAGAGAAGATATCTTATAATGTGCATGAGTAATTGTTGGCCATATTAATTTTTCATTATCAGAATATCAGGTCACATTAATTAAAATTTATGCAAAATGTCCAGGAAGAAAAATGCAATATATAAAAAACTGTATCAAATATCCAAATTTGTTAATTCTTACAACATAATAACAAAATGCAATAGAACTGGTATAAACTAGCTAGTGTTTAGTAATTAGTGCCAGGCAAACAATGGGCTTGAGCCTGCCTTGTTCTGTGATTCTTTCCGATTCATTTCTCGGCATTAAAATTCGACTTGATTTGTGAAGTAAGACATTCTAGGGATACACCAGTGCCTGCTCCGGCTGACCCATGTGAGTTCTCCATTTGCTCTCTTTTTCTTTCTTCATTTTTTCTTATTCTACGACTTCTCAATCGATTTTGTGGGAGGAATCATTATGATTACATTGAACTCTTATTGGGTACATCTCAGCGTTTTCTATTACTTCTCTAAGTGCCTCTTTCCCACGATAGCAAAGCAGCTGTAACATGTACAGTGAATGAACCCACATCAATGTAAAGTCCTATAAAAACAGTTAAAACTTCCACCAATTCTCACATGCACAAACTACCCCTCATCCAAGATAGTTTCTAAGTGGGCCAAGCAGCAATGGTACAGCTAGGTAAGTTTGTCCAATTGTCCCATATCAATCAGGTCTCGAAAAAAGTGAGTGAGGACCAGTACTAAAATGTTTACTGAATTCTGGAACTTCCAAATATTTTGAGTAAACTTCCTTTTTAACTTGTCAGTTGTAACTTGTAATGATATACTGATTCCTGAATTTAATTTAGAAACAGACCTCATTAGCATCTTTGAAAACTTCGTCATCAGTTCTCATTGGCCACTTCACTATCCAACATCTGAAAATAACTAAAAGAAGTTAAAAGGTCTATAAAATTGACTATTACAACTCATAATTAGAAATTAAAAGAACAAGAAAAATAAGGTACCTCTCTTTACCAAGCCTACGGGCCAATTCTTCAGCCAGGGCCTGACCCGGTTTGTCAGCATCAGTTGCTAGTATTATTCGAGATGCCTATGAAGTTTTACTTTAGAAGTTTAATTAACAATCAAACTAACTTTTTTTTTTTTAGGGTTAGTGGGTAAAAGGACACTAACAATATATTGAAAAAAATAATTACAAGGTCCTATTTTCAAACTAATTTATTAGTGAGAACAGTTTTTATTTACACGATCAAGGACTGAATGAGGTTTAATTGAACCTAGACACCATAGGGAAATACACATAATGGCTTGTTTATTGATTATTAGCACCATGCCAAGCATGTGGGATACATGTATCAAACAAATACCGGCTTTACAGTAAAGCTCGGGGAATAAAACAGCTAGACAACCTTGATAGTACTGAAAAGGTATGTAAAACTTTTTGTTAGAGAAATTTACCGCTTTCATATACTTCATGCAGTTCCACAAATATTGATACCTAGTATCCTAGTTTAACAAAAACAAAAGATACTATCAGATAACAAAAATTTAACAAATTTTTTAAATAAATAGAGCAAGTGTTAGCATGAGGCAAGCAGTCCTAAAAACTACACATGATAACTACTGATAATTTCAGGCACATCGGTCCAAGTATACCAATGCATAGTTTTATGTATTTTCAACAAAAATGCTACACGTATTCTAAAATTGACCCCAAAACTTTCATACAAATTTTCTATGGTCGAACTCCATACCCTTCTTATGCAACTTTTTATTTTTTTGTGATGGCCCCATTGTTCAAAATTCTGCATCCACCAGCTAATTTTGTACCCAAGCTTCACAAACAGGTGCTAGGTACCAAAATAAAAGGATAGACCAAATAAAAATCAGATATGTGTCACCATGGCAAGCACTCACTAGAGAAGTATGCATAGATATTTTTAAATTATTAATTGATAAACAAACCTCCTGTGGAGCAGGGACCTCTTTGGAGGTACTAAGGGGTGCACCACTGGGTACGCTCACACAATTTTTGAAACCGGCCTCCTCCATGGAAAGTTTATCAATCTCCCCCTCTACCTACATATAAAACCGCAAGAAGAGAACATACAATCAGAATTTCAAGACTGAGATCACAAAACCTTCTAAGGACTAGTACAGTATATTTTTAATGATTCAGTCTTACAATGATAATGTCGCATTCATTTTTTATATCATCAAGTCCATATAATATTTTCTCTGTACCTGCTTCCTGTCATAATTGTGAAAACCCAAATATGTTAGTACCAAAAGGGTTCCAACCAACTCAACCAAAATGTTGTTTTATGGTTTGTTCTGCTTAGTTTTTCCATAATTTACTTGTTAGTTATCAAAACTTCACCATGCTTACCCAGAGTACATAATGGGATAGGTTATAGTTGACAGCTGAGACATCCGACATCAGAAATTGTAAAAATTAAACTAAAATTATAGATGTTTTCTCCATATTTGGATTTACCTAGATATAAAATTTGGTGCAATTTCAAAATTATTTGATAATCCATCATAATCCAATAAAACTAAAAGTTACACTCAAACCATTGAGGTGTAGAATGCACTGAATTTTATATCCATCTATCTAAAAGGTGTAGAATGCATTTAGGATTTTAGTTTCTTAATTTCGACAACTTTTGATGCTGACTGTCATAGTTGTCAATTGGTGTCAATATAACCCATCCTAGACACAGTTACCATCTTCCATTATTTCATACATGGAATCAGAACGTCAATAATATCGTGTGTCACCAGACTCACCACTAAGGATTTCATAGTCTTCCGAACTTCTGTAATTTAATAGATTGGAGTAACCATAATTATGATGTACTTAAACCTGTAAAGCAAGGTTAAGGGTATAATTGCCATTTTAAATTTCCACCAGAGATGTATCATAGCTTAGGTACATTCTAGACAAGGTTAATTAAAGCCTAAATAAGCTGGGAGAAATTTCGATGAACATAGATTTTTAATGGGAAAATGTCATATTTTGGATTATTAATTGTCTTTTGCTCATAATTCCTATACACATAGTTATAAGAAAAATTCCAATATACATAACACGCTCTATACAACATAATTGTCCAAAAACTAATAAGAAAGAAAAAATTACCTGCCAAAATATCTTGGGTAATTGACGGTATTTGCAATTGACAAGAGTCCCACCTCGTCGGTATAAAAAAGCAATAGCAGTCTAGCAACGAAAAATAAATATTAAAGTACCATAGCAAAAATCGCATAATTCTTTTCATGCTAAACACGAAAGAAAAGAAAAAAAGAAATAGTTTGTAGTAAGTCAAGATACGCCCTTAGAATACTGTACAGAAGCAAAACCACATCACCTTGATGTTATTTCATTATAGCTTTTTTGCTTGTTGAAAATAAAAAAATCCTAGTAATTCAAGATGCACTTTTGAGTACCAGACCAACTCATACAGTACCGTACCATAATATGTAGTCTGGTCATTATTACATTGGTACTTCCATGTTTGACAAAAGCCAACACATGAAAACAATAACTATCATTTCCAGGTACATCGGTGGGAATGACACATACCAATTATTTTTAACTATTTTCCGCTTTTTAGGAAATGTTGTAAGATAGCTCTAGGAGCTTTTTACTATTATTTTTATTATATTCCTCAGAAAAATGACAGCTAACCGACTTCGAAAATTGGATGTCATAATTGACATCTTCCCTCAGAGAAAAGAATGAGCATGGAAAAATTTTCATATTTTATTTTGCCTGTTCCTGTTATTTCTAACTCTTTCATATATCACAGTTGAAGGAATACATATTACTAAGATTTAAAATTTCATATACATGTATTTTACAAAAGATAATAAATTGGGTAAATGTGAGAGTTTTGAAATTTAGAAGGATAAATATGATATTATGAATTTTGGAAGGGGAAATACATAATTTCAAAGTTTTAGAAGGACATACATGAAAATTCTGACTTCAAAAAGTTTTTTTGCAAAGACTGCGTAATAGTTATAAAAACATAAATCCATGTTGCTAAATTAAACTACAGAAGGATCATATCTACAGATAGATTCAATGAAAATAGATTTAAGTAAATACTTCTTGTGCATATAGTCTTAGTGGCCTTATTTAAAACACAACTAAAGTACATAAATTTTAAATTAACACAATGACTCTTTCTTTGTAAAAAGAAAAAAAAAGTCAATTTTTTTTCCTTCACAAGGGACTTTAGTAATGTCTTAAAAAAGTTGCCTGGAGACGAAAAAAATGGCCCTAAAAGATGAAGTCAAATTGCTAAATTTGCAAAACAGGCCCACAATGTGGGATCAGATTGCTACAGTTGCGAAAGCATACCCCTCTTTTAGTTGGCTTTTGCATAACACGATTTCGTCTGAGTGTCTCTCCAGAGATCCCCCGTGTTTTAAAGAATAATAAAAGCTGAAACAATATCCAGACATATTTAAATGAAAAGATAACACAAAATAAATATTGAAGTATAAGTTTGAAAAGAAATGACAAGATTATTTTATTTACTTTTTTATTAGATGGAGCTGGTGTTAATTGGACAGCTGAAGACCAACTATCACAATTTATTGTTAATTAGGCCAAGCTGAGCTAACTTTGGGCTAATTGAATGATCAGAATTAAGGCACCATAACAGTCATGTTATAATATTAATCATATCAACCAAAATCCTAATCCATTAGCACACTACCATCTGGTTCATTTGGTAGAAGAAACTAATTTTAGAACAAAATTTGACCCATTTGATCAATGGTTTCATACAAACAGGTGATATAACCCACCAATAGCGCACTGGTAGAGCAAAATTTCAACAGTCTGGCCTGTATAAATGTAGAACTGAACTATGAGAAAAACCAAAGAATATGAAAAAATTTAGAATCTAGGTCAAGCTGGTAGGACTGGTACAGACAACTCAAGGTTCTTATGTACCTCATTACAGAGTGGCTCGAGCTTGAGTTCTTCTTCTGTGATCTTTCTCAGCTGCTTTACAACCTCAGCATTCACTTTTGATGCTCGAGTTTCAGTTGAAACCTTGCTAGCATAGGCCTGCATAGGAAATAAAGAAAACAAATAACAAAATCAGTTGGTAAAATGAAAAAAACATTTATTTCATTTGTAAAGCATCACCTGCATTCTCAGTAGCTTCAGTACTTCTGCCCTCCCATATGCCACTATTTTCTCTCCAAATTATAGTACTGGTAATAACTATTCAAGTGGTAGTGGTAACAGTAACAAACTATTTGACCCAAGCCTATCCCCAGTCCCCCAATTCCACTCTTCTGTCAACTTTAGCATCATCTAAATCCTGAATAAATTACACAAAGGACCTTTAAAGTATCGATTTGCCATTTTGCTCCAAAACACTCATTATGCCCCATTTTGGTAAATTCCATCGTATTTGATGTTATAAAATTGAACCCTAGTCAAAGCATTTGTCCAATGGTAAATGATGGATCGATGGCAAGAATCGAATGGTCCAAATTGGATATGAAGAACAAAACAAAAAATCAGCATGTTGGCCAATTACGAATCTCAATAGGAGCTAGATGTACCTGCACATAACCTGCCCAGCCACATTGGGTCCTAAAACACTTCCACACAGCTGAATGCCTTCCTCAAAGAAAAACAAAAGTTTGTTAGTGAAAGAGTAACATTACAGATATGCATAATTAATATACAATTATATATGTAACAAAAGAAATATCCAAATTATACTCAATTTCCAGTACAAAAAAAAACAGAAGTTGAAGCTTCATTTCTAGTCTATCCCACTACAAAGTTCAAACCCATTTGACCAGAAAAGTATCTGAGTAATGACTTGGTTGATGTGTGGGTCCCAATCTGATCAGCTGATATCATTTAAGTTCTAAGGTCCAATGACCTACTCAAAATAAAGGGCCATGAACCACATTAGGCAGCAACAAGAGCTTCAGGGGGAATATTAATTTTCATCAAAAAAGGAAAATAGTAACAAGTTAAGGTACCCTTTACTGTGGATGTGTAAAAAGAGGCTCTTCACCTTTGAACCCCCTTCAAGGCACTGTTTAAAAAATGATAAAAAAAGTCACAACTCACAATGTTACAAAAATATAATAAATACTGGAACTTAAGTTTTGTAATTCCCTGGTACAGTGTGCAAAAGTGCAGGATATATACAATAAGGTGCATTCATTTAAAATATGTTCAAGTTGTGCTTGATTGAAATTTAATACAAGCCAGTTCTTGAATTGCTATACACTGGTACAACCTGGTCCTGGAACAGAGATGAACTCTGGTTCGACAAAATCTTTCATGAGACTGTTCAAATACAGTACCTATGCTGTTGCAGTGATGGTACATAGAAGCCGCATAGATTAAATGGTACTGGCATGTGGTATACTAGTTGCAACCTGCAACAGCTAATTATTCTATTATTTCACAGAAATACATATCCAGGTTGTTTTTTGCAGTTTTCAAATAACACAACTACACAAGTACAATACTCAGTCTCATACAGCATCAGTACAGGTTTATACTGGCAAGTACCTGAGAGCATTCGAGGTGAACGTACTGGCCAGGCCCAGTTTTATCTGAAACAAGCTGAATTCCAGCCTTGTATAACTTCTCTGCCAATAAAATCAGCCTTTCTTGCAACTCAATCTCTCTTTTTCTCTCTAATGTTGCAGGAAAACCCAGAGGAACAAAAAGTATATATTAAAACTGATTTTCACAATTACTACCAAAGGCGAACAAGCAGATAACAAGCAGGGGTGAAAGAAAAACTCAACAGAAAAGATTACCGCTTCTCGAAGGTACTACTGATTGAACTTCTATGAAACACACAAGAAAAAAAAATATGTTAGAAGACAACGATATATCACGCTTATAGTGTCATTTTCAAAAGGCAATTTCACTAATTGTGGCTGTCATTTTTTAAGTGAAAACATAAGATTATGAGTACAATTTGGTAATGATTCAAAAGAGTTTTATGCAACCATGCACGATACCTTTTAGACCCTATAATATAGTACACCTAATGCACCTTTTATATAACATCATTAGAATTTGAAAACAAAACTACCTGATTTCCACTCAATTCATAGAATTCTCCCTTGCCCTCTAACCCCTTCAAATAGATAGACTAAGAAAAAAAGGAACTTTACTTGCTTTCATACTAAGCAAAGGTGAGGGAAGGTAGTTTGCCAATCTCATTATAAATTGCAGTTTCGATGGGCATATTCTGTTTCTAATTGCAAATGAGATACTTCATAACTCGAAGGAGAACCGTAAATTTGGGCCTCATAAAATTAAAAGATTTTGTTTAATTTCAGATTTGAACCTGCATACCAGATCTCTGAGTAAGCTCTTCATGATCTAACAAAAATTTAAATTATGTAAAAGATCATAATTAAACACAACCATGAATTGCTAGATACTAAAAGAATAAAATGAAAGTTAAGTTTTACCTGATACCGGCAGTGGTACAGTATGAACTACATAAAAAGAAAGGAAACAAAATTTAGAAGTTGCCCAGAATTATGAAAACCATTTAATTCGATTTTGTCACCTAATATATCCAATGTTCGTTATTCTTAGGTATTAGAATAGCAAGCAACTTAAAAATTACTACAACGGAATAAAACCTTAAAAAAACACAAACGAAAGAAATATGGATATAATAATCAGGGAGTACTTTTACATTTATCCTTGAATTTTATATTAAATACCTTCTCGCTGAGACACAACTGAGCGAACTGACAGAGACTGCGTGTGCTTCACATAATTTAGTAGAAAGTTGGGTTTGGGTTCGGTTTGGTTTACTGAGATGAGGCTCGTGTTAACTGCAAAATCATCACATTAGATGAGATTAGCCAAATATATAGCCGACGATTAGAATTTTTATAACGATAAATTAAGGAAAAAGCGACGCGGAAAATATAGACGAGCTTATAACTCCTTACCAGTTCTGCAAGGCAAAACAGGATGGAAGAAAAGAGACCTAAGTTGCTTCATGCTTCGTAAAGAATACCGAATTGGGTTTTGGTTGAGAGAGAGAGAGAGAGAGTGGCGCTCTGATACAGTAGAGGTGTTGGAAAAAAGGAAAAAAAAAAAAAAAAAAAGCGAATAGTCGGGACTAGGAACGAGCGACATATTGGTCCGTAGATAGGATTTTACATTTTAGGGAAGAAAGAGAACGCGGATAGGGTGCGAACGGACGGATCTTAGCTAAATCCTATTCATATTAGTTATTATTAATTTTTTTGGATCCGGTTCATCCGGATATTAAAATCGAGTAGTCGAATCCGTTATTATGCAGATGTTTGTTAGGGTATGTTGTAATATTCATAATATTTTTTCAACGACATCCGTTAAATTCGAGAGTCGGAACGCTTAACAAAGGTTTAATTGGTTGATTTCAATTCGAGATATGCATGTAATCCAACTATAATAAATAGGTTGACCCGTTTACACCCCTGCCCTGCCCATACTTTCGTTCCAGTAATTCTCGACTCGGGTTGAAGGAATGTGGGCCGATGCAAAAGTGACCGGGCTTCATTTCCGTCTTAGATTGGGCTGCAAACATGAAATAACATTCCTTTTTTAGGAAATGGAAAAACCTTCCTTGGGTGGAACTCTCAAGTCTCAATACATTCAAAAATGTTATGAAATCTTTTACGCAATCAAGTAATTATACTTTAGTTTAGCCTAGCGCTGTATAGTTCAGCTCGCTTATATGTTCTTTTAGGGAGTCCGGCTACTATAACACTAGTGTCATTTCAAATTAAATAACACCACATCTTAAACCATTGGATCTACTTTAATATTCGTGCAAAACACTAGTGTCATTTCAGTCCTATCTTGTGCACGAATATTAAAGTAGATCCAATAGTTTAAGATGTGGTGTTACTTAGTTTGAAATGACACTAATGTTATAGTAGCCGGACTCTCTTTTAGGAGGATGCAGAAATAGAGTGTATGTATTGTGGGTGTTGTGTGCCTACGGACTTTAATAAAAATAAATAAATTACCTTAGAGTTGAGAATTACCGGACCGACTATTATATAAATAAATAAAAACTATATCAAATGCACGCGGGTTTTTTTGGATTTAGATATTAAAATTGAGTATTCATATTATGCGGATATTAGTTATCATTGTTGGTTAGGGTATATTGTAAAAATTTATTTGTATTAATTAACTGTAATTTATTATAACTTTTTCAACGAAATCCATTAAACTAGACTGAATGCTTAACAAATGAAGGTTGAATTGGTTGAATTTCAATTATATTGATTATAATTGATAATGATAAGTTATGCATTGAATTTACTGTTATCCAACTATAAAAATTTGGTTGACCCATTTACAAAGCCATACTTTCGTTCCAGTAATTCTGCAACCCCAGCCATACTTTCGTTTTTTCTTATTATATTTTTGTTTCTACGTTCCAACAACTCAAATGAGTTTCTAAATAATTGGTAACTATTTTTTAGAAATTAAGATCTTTAAAGTTTCTAACTCTCACATTCCTTAAATTAATTTTAGAGTTTCTATTAAACTATGTCAGCAACAAATTAAAAAATGAGAAATAATTTGAGTCAATTATTTGGTCGATCAGCATGAAATTTATATACAATTTCTTAATAAGAAACTTTACTGCATAGTTTCTAAATAAGAAACTCTCCCACATCCTTGAAACTAAATTAGAAACTGCCACATTAGATTTGAAACTCTAATAGTACTAGAGATATAGATACTCTAATATATTGCTTGTCTATTTATTTGCTAATTATCTGTTATTTATTAGTTGCTTGTTGACTTTAACTTATGAGGTAGTTTTATAAATTATTACTAATTAATCTGGCTACTATGTCAATGTCGGCATTTCAGCCTACGCACTAATTAATGGACTCCAAAATCTGTCGGATAAATAAAACCAAGCTGTTCGAACCAATTTACTTTAAAATGAAAAAATTATAAATTTTTGAATTAAATTAGTACCAACTCAATTGGTTAAAAAATGATGAAATAACATCTCTTTTCTAGGAAATGAAATAAGGTGAAACACTCCCAAAATATTGAAAAATGTTATGAAATATTTTTGAAATAAAAATGTAACCAAGTTACTTACCTTGAGAATTACCGTACCGACTAATATGTAAATAGAAAAACCATATGCAATTAATGCACGTGCACAAAAGATAATGATAGGAAAGCGTAATTGATTAGTACATGCATTAATTATTACACAGTAGCTACTAGCTAGTACATCAGAATTTTTCTAAACAGTACTTTATTTGTACTTATTTCCTAAAAAAAACATATATAGATCACTAAAAGAAAATTCCAAACAGAAAAATAAAAAGAAATTAAACAAGTATAAAAGCTATAACAGCAGCTAGCTTATACCAAGTACTGTCAAACTTTTATAAATCTCCTAAAAAAAGATAGAAGCACTCTTAGCTTATTTCCAACGAACACGGATAATATATAGGTACGTGCTGAACTTTGTGATAATCATCGTCTTGTTCTTTGATTCTTTCAGCGATCATATGACTATGGTAAACCATCACCTCCTTGAGCTTAAGTAAATCCTTCATGCCATCTGGAATCATTTTCATGCTCTTGCACTGCCAGAAGTACAACTTAACAAGCTCTGGCATCACCAAATTTTCAATCCTCCACTCCTCCAACCTATCCAAACTAAGGTGAAGCTCTGTAAGACCTTGGAAACCATTTTTAGGGAAAACAAGGGTTTCACCATGATAAGAGGAATGTTCAAGTTTAAGAAACGAAAGCCTCGGAAATTTTGCAAGCTTGAAGACAAACTCCTGACAAATTCCTGAGTACCGCAATATGACACTACTAGAATTTTCGTTTTTACCAAGAGAAGAAAAAGGACTTGTTCCAACGGCTACCCGTTGGAATAAGTCAAAAAATTGTCATTTCCAACTGCCGCCCTTGGAAATACTCCCGTCACAAGAAGCTTTCATGGAAATACTCAAAAAAACTGTCATTTCCATGCGTTACTGTTGGAAATAGTTTTTTTTTTTTGTTGTTTCCATGCGATTCCCCTTGGAAAAGGAACGCATGGAAATAGTTTCACACTTGACCCCTGTCTGGATTATTTCTAAGAGCATGTGAACGGGGCCCACTTGATTATTTTCAAGGGTTGGCGAACCTGGGACCCACTGAGTATTTCCAAGGATGACTGAGGTGGGGCCCACTTGATTATTTCCAAGGAGTAGCAAACCTGAGACCCACTGAGTATTTCCAAGGCTGGTTAAGATGGGACCCACCGAGTTTTTTCCAAGGGATAGCGAACCTGAGACCCATTGAGTATTTCCATGTATTAATATTTGCATGGATATATACCCATGGAAATAATAACCATAAATGGCATCATATCAACATCCCTATTTCTACAATCCTCCTATATCAATCTTGTACCAACCCGATACTTTTATATTTCCCACTCACATTAAACTATATTAACATTAACACATTAAAATATAAAGAGAAATAACGTAATAAGCATCGATTAACAAAGTATAATCAAGCACCCATTGTGCCAAAAGACCAAAAAAACATTAAAATAACATTTACTAAAATGAACTTCTAAATATACCCACCACCCATTAACAAAAATTTACAAACTATTTTATCTCCAAAAATGTTCATATGATAGAACTTCTAAAAACTTATTTATGCGTAAAATGTAGATTTTGCCCCCACTAGAAGGGCGGGTTGATACTTCATCAGTCAATCTTATATATCAAATTTGAAGCTAGATCACACCTCTATCTTATTATCCTGAAATTCAATGTATCAAAAATAGAAGTTTGTAAGTGTCATGACATGCCTTTTCCATTTTAAATAAGTGATGCCAAAGTTTGCAAACCTACATGGAGCCTACATGGTCTGGTCATGCATGGATCAAGAAATTGAGACTTGAGATCACAAAAAACACTTATCAACTTTATCAAGTAGTGTCAATTATTTTGACATAATGCAATTATGTGTGCCTAAATTTCATCTTTAAGAAAAGCCAACAATTTAATGCAATTTGTGTCTAAAGTTACTATTTTTTTTCAACAAATCAATGGTAATAACATAATGCAATTATGTTTCACTATACACACCTCCAAGATACTTGATCTTCTCAATAGCTAACTTGTGTACATCTGCTGCCGATGTCAGTCATTTGAGAGCACTCTATAGGAAAAAAAGATTTAATTAGTTCTGCAAATAAAACATATTGTTAAGGAAAAATTGGCTAAACAAGCTTTGCTCCGGATTTTGCACAAAAAAGAGATAAGATACTTGTACTAGCACCTACATCAAGTACCACTTTGTCCTTAAACAGAAAACTGTTCTGATAGATAACATGTTGATATGTTTTTGTCTGGACTACATCCTATAACATTTCCTGAATTCATGATTCAAATGAAATCATTTCCAGAAATTACCACAAAAATCTTACCATTATAGAAAATTCATTGTATTTTCATATTTTTTTTATACAATCAAAGTCTGAGGGAACGTAATTTTGCGAAATGTAATTTTGGGAACGTAATTTTTTTGGGAAAAGTAATTTTGGGAACGTAATTTTTTTTTTCACATATGAAGGAACGTAATTTTGGGAAGGATTTACTAAGTGGAACATACTTGTTAGTGTGATTTTGGATTGAGAGACGGCGCACTGTGGATAAGGCAATGACATCGACATTGTTATGGATTTAAAAAAAGTTAGCCTCCTGAGCTTTTGTGCAAAGCTTCTGCTTGCACAAAAGCATGAACTGGATTATGGACAACGATTGATCCAACATCTCCTTGAGCATCTTTGTGCACTAGTTGGACCTGTTCACACGGAAGCGTATGCACAAAGTTTCAGTACAGCAAGCTATACCTTTTAAACCTTGGTTACACCTTTCGATTCAGATTGCAAGTGTACAATCCTATCGAGCAGTATATTCAGGTATCGATCCACATGACGGTTTGAATATTTTAAGGACTCTATTTAGTTTCTAAAAACTCTAGAAGTCTGCATAATGGGTTTTGGTTTGTTTAATGTTCTAAACAGATTTATAAGAAACAGTAAAGGTGTTTTAAAATGAATAAAAAGGGTTCCTAGGGTTTCTGACTTCATCTCAGCTTAGCCTCTTGGTGCCCGGTCCGTGCACTTTCATGCACGGGCCGTGTACTCTCGTACACAATCCGTGTGGCCCTCGAGTTGATACAACAGCTACTTGTTTCTGTGTTGTTTCTTTGTGTAAGGTGCTATTGACCGTACCTGAGTCCCTAAACCTCAACTCTCGCATGTTGGCTTAATTACTTGGTACAAAACTCAATTTATTCCCTCTTAGGGTTCTTAAACCTCAACTTTTGCTTGTTGGCTTAATTAACCTAAGTTACTTGTTGGTTTACTAAAGATATCCTCCATCTCTTGACGAGAGGAAAAGTTCACCTTTCGGCTACTACTTGGTTTCACCTCTCGGCTCACAAACCTACCTCAAATACTTAGTTTGGTCGAATGAATGTCAAGGTTATTCGATTACCATTTAGATGAGGCCTTTTATCTAACGGAGTAACAAATCAATTCAAGCAAATACAATCTAAGCAATAAAATACTACACAATCAAGCAAACACACGATTCAACACAAAATCCAAGTAACTAGCAAATAAAACTAAGCATTCGACTACATCTTAACCCTAGAAACAAAGAGTTTAGCCTAACATAGCAAAATAGAAAATAAAGCAAATAGAAATCATAGAGTTCATGGCAAAACTCGAAGTAGAAAGAAGATTCGTTGCAAATCTCTCGATTTCCTCCTCTCTTCTTCTTCTCCAAGCCAAGCCGTAAGCCCCAAACCCTAGATGTCGATTCTCAGATTCAGCATGACCTCTCTGTTGCCCAGAGAGACCCTTTAATGCCCTCAATTCGCGACCTTCCCCAGCTGGCACCAATTTCCATCTTTGGTTTATGTTTCCAGAAATGCCATGCACAGTCCGTATGCAAGGGTGCACGGACCGTGTGCCTGTGTCCTGGTGGAGTGAGTTGTGCACGGTCGTGTGTCTTCAGTCTGCGGTCGGGCAGAGAGTGTATGGATCGTATGCAGATGGTGCACGGTCCGTGTATAAGCCTTTATAATTCAGATTCTTCATCTGTTTCGCTCGTTTCCTGCAAAATAAGAATAAAAACGCAGCAGTACCACATCCTACAGATATTCAATGAAATAGACACGACTTCAGAGTTTTAGGCACAGGTTTTACTACAAAGTACGGTCAGAATATGGACAAAGTAACGAGATATCAGGACCAAGCACCGCGAGACCAGCTCCTTCAAGTGCTGTTGTGCAATCTCCTCCAGGGTTCTCCGACTTCTCCCTTTCTTTGGTTTAATAAATCCCTCAAAAATTCACAGACGTACCAACTTGTGGCCCTCATGCATCTTGGTTTCTGGAAGTGCACCGAGGTACAAGAAGCATGACTTGAGGCAGTGAGGAAGGTCGTCGAAGCTCATAGCTAATATACGGCCAAGAGCGTTTACTCTCTTTCCATCTTTCAACTGCTTGAATACAGAGTCCCACTCAGCTTGTGACTCTTTCGATCTTAGAAGCCCTGCAGGAATTACAATACCCAAAGGATAACCTTGTGTTAGAGTAAACACATCTTTTCCATGTGTGGTTTCCTCGAACCAACTCGGGCAACCATGCATCCCAAAAACTCTATTAAGGAACAATCTCTGGCTCGATCCCTCATCAAGAGGTTCAATCTTGAGGGCCGGAAGGGAATAATCCACAAAATTTCTCCACTCCTTCACAATCTGATTGCATTATTATTAGCACTCTACTCCCATTTTCTGTAACGTCAGGCAATGCTGCTTTTATGTTATTCCAGTCGACAATGCTAGCTATACCATCAAGCACCAGTAGATACCGACAATCATCTAATTCATCCGTCAGTAAATCGCTAATGTCCTTTCCTGCATTACTTTGGACATTCTTCTCATGGGGTACTTGGCTTTTAACCTTCTTGTGAATTTTACCGAGGATTTTGATAACTCAATATTTTAGGGGCAAGAGTGTCCATGTAATTGCGTATTTCGAAGTGCTTTTGAACCTCTTCACAATCAAAGATTTTTCTAGCGAGCTTTGTCTTTCCAGTGCCGCTCTCTCCTATAATAGAGATGATAGCTCGGGAGTGTACCGGGACCAATAAGCAACTTCTTTAATGTTTCTTCGTAACCATCAAAACCAATCATGTCTTCCTCCAAGTTATCCCTGTTTTAGTTAATGCATATTAGAATATTTATTAGATTCAATAAGCAAAACATATGTCCAGCATTATTTTTGGTGCTATTTTTGTTAACCAACCTTAGAAATTAGAATACTTGGGTAGCTAATTTCATCTGTTTTACACTGGAATATCTCTCAATAATCCATTTTTCTATAGAAAACCAATTTTAGGTAGGGTAATTATATTTTCCCCCATCTATTTATCCCCCATTTCATCCCCCAACTAACTAACTTCATCTTCTAACTATAATTACAAATTCTAACTACCTAATGGTCCCTACAAATTAATTAGTAAATTTTCTCCCTTTATTTCTTTCCTCTTTCTCCCTCTCTCTCCCACCTCCGCCTCCACCCGTCTCTCCCACCTCTCCCTCTCCGCCTCCGCCCGCCTCTCCCACCTCTCCCTCTCCGCCTCCGCCTCCGCCTTCCTTCCCACCTCTCCCTCTCCGCCTCCGCCTCAGCCTCCCTTTCCCTCTCCCACCTCTGCCTCCGTCTCCCACCTCCATGAACTATTTACACTTACACGATGAAGATGAATACTTGCTCGATGAAGGATGAATACTTGCATGACGAGGTATGAATACTTGTGCAACGGACAACTCGAAAATATGTCATCATGGATCTCATTTGAAAGAGAAAATTGTGTAGAAGACGTTGGTGGTTTTAGATTTGCAAAATTTCTTACAGATCGTCAAAAATATTGGTTATATTGAACGGAGAAAAAAAAAACCACCTCTAAAAACGTGTAAAAGATGGGTAAGTGATGTGTCCAGTTTTTTTTTTTTAAATACTTGATATCTTATGTGTGAATACTTGATGTATTATAGATGAATACTTGATTTATTATATGTGAATACTTGCACGCTCTTGTAAAATTAATCGAGGTATGCACATATGCTTGTAATACTCTTGATACATGAACTATTTACACTTACACGACGGGGATGAATACTTGCTCGATGAAGGATGAATACTTGTGCAACGGACAACTCGAAAGTATGTCGTAATGGATCTCATTTGAAATAGAAAATTATGTAGAAGACGTTGGTGGTTTTAGATTTGCAAAACTCCTCACATATCGTCAAAAATATTGGTTAGATTGAACGGAGAAAAAAAACCACCTCTAAAAACGTGTAAAAGATGGGTAAGTGATGTGTCCAGTTTTTTTTTAAATACTTGATATCTTAAGTGTGAATACTTGATGTATTATAGATGAATACTTGATTTATTATATGTAAATGCTTGCTCGCTCTTGTAAAATTAATTGAGGTATGCACATATGCTTGTAATACTCTTGATATGGAACTATTTACACTTACACGACGAGGATGAATACTTGCTCGATGAGGGATGAATACTTGCATGACGAGGTGTGAATACTTGTCCAACGGACAACTCGAAAGTATGTCGTCATGGATCTCATTTGAAAGAGAAAATTGTGTAGAAGACGTTGGTGGTTTTAGATTTGCAAAATTCCTCACAGATCGTCAGAAAATATTGGTTAAATTGAACGAAGAAAAAAAAACCACCTCTAAAAACGTGTAAAAGATGGTGAATGATGTGTCCAGTTTTTTTTAAAATACTTGATATCTAATGTGTGAATACTTGATGTATTATAGATGAATAGTGAGGCTATGGTGCTATGCATAGCACGGATGGCTAGTGTACTACGGCTCAATATGGTACTTTTTAAAATCTTAACGGTCGATCCGAACCGTTCAATGTGATCCATATGAATATGTACTTGCAAACTAAATTTTATATTTTTTTGAATTTTTTTACTATTTTTTTAGATAGGTAGAAAAATCAGTTTTTTCTGAAAATTCTGGACCATCAAAATTCTACCTATCTAAAAAAATAGTAAAAAAATTCGAAAAAATATAAAATTTAGTTTGCAAGTACATATTCATATGGTTATCACATTGAACAGTTCGGATCGACCGTTAGGATTTGAAAAAGTACCATATTGAGCCGTAGTACACTAGCCATCCGTGCTATGCATAGCACCATAGCCTCACTCATAGATGAATACTTGATTTATTATATGTGAATACTTGCTCGCGCCAGTTGTAAAATATTTCAGATATTAGGCGGTCTCCAAATAGTAAGTGGTCCCCCCAAGTAGTTAGTAGTTATTAAAGTAGTTATTGACTGGTGAATGAAACGGAAGATGGATTCCGGGGATAGCTAGCTAGGCTCTCCCTTTTAGGTATTGACCCTCATCTTTTTTCACTCCCAAAAAAAAAAAAAGAAATGCTGATATACAAGTATGATCATACAAATTCATATATATTGTACTCAAAATATTTTTGTATATGATATACACGAATCTATTTTATCTGCGTGGGTTAAAAAACATTATTACCGAGATTAGGCGAGAAAAAATGCTATTCCTAAGGTACAAATAGGAGTATCGACAAGAGTAATGATACTGTTAAACACATATAAAATTGACAAATTACCATTAAGACAACTGTCACAATATTTATCTAAAATTGAAATACATTGTTAACCTAACAATAAACGACATAACTATAATTTTTCTATTTAAGTTTGACGAGTTTTGATATCTTTTATCGTAGTGTTAACACAAGTTCAATTGTGAGTATTCCAACCTAAAAAGTCATGGGAAGAAATAATTATTGCCGCACTAAAATGTTTAAACAATAATAGTGATAATTAATATTAAAATTGTAAAATAATATTGCTACAGCCTACACATGCCCGTGCCATCAAACGAGGCTCCAGTTCTATATATGCTGATGTTGCATTAACTCGAGCAAGCAGAGTCGTTAAATAGAAAAATTCCAAAAGGTAATTGCGAAAATTTTAACGACTTACTAATTATATAACTCTAAAAAAAATGAGAATATAATAAATTTCCATAATTAGCGACCAATAAAAGGTGCAGTTGTTAACATGACGTATATATCTAAAGGAATCATTAAGTTTCTTTTCTTGTTTAGTTGATCAATTTTTATTTTACAAAAATAGATTGAATTCTCTAGCAAATAAAAAAATTTAAAATCCCTAGCTTCCATAATTAATTGTTCGTTTGGGAAAAAAAATAATCCAATGAATTTTTAATATATGGAAAGTATTTATTGATACAAGATGAAACTGCTAATAGTACTCGGAGACAGAAAATAATAGAACTTTTACGATTGTTCCGAAAATAAAAACTACAAAAAAAGAAAAGCAAAAAAGGAAACAAAATGCAATGTCGGTTAAACCAGCTGATAAATATCGATCCCTGTATCATGATTTCGATTTTTCATTCATACGCTCTCCTCCTCTCCACCCTCCCTCTAAGAAAACACTCCAATTAAATCTCTCTAGCTTCCCTTCCGCAGTCAATTATCTCGTACTAACTAACAAGCACATATCGCAGAGAAAATGTCAAACGAATATTGCACCGATTGCAAGCGCGAGACAGTGGTGGTGTTCGACCACTCTGCCGGAGACACCATCTGCTCTGAATGCGGTCTCATCTTAGAGGCTCGCTCCATCGACGAGACCTCCGAGTGGCGCACCTTCGCCAATGAATCCAGCGACAATGACCCCGTTCGTGTTGGTGGACCCATCAACCCGCTCCTGTCTGACGGCGGCCTGTCCACAGTCATCGCCAAGCCTACTGGGACCCGCTCCGATCAACGTTACTCCCAGCTTGGTAGGTTGCAGAATCGGGAGTCTAATGATGGAAGGTTAATTCAAGCTTTCGGAAAAATTAGTATTATGGCAGATAGGTAATTAAAGAAATCTTGTCATTGAAGTTTTGTCTTTCTTTTTTCTTTTTCTTAGTTTTGACATATTTACTAAAACTTCTGTGGAAAATTAAGAGCTTAGGGATTGTAGATAGGTATGCTTTGTTCTATGTGTGAAATTTGTTGCACGTAACTTAGAAACTAAGATTATGAGAGTTAATATGGGGAAATTTGAAATTTTTTGCTGTGCTTTAGTTTTGAATAATTTTTATATTGTGTTTATTTTTATTTTTTAATTTCCCATTGATATGGATTTATATTTGATTATGGGTACTTCAATAGAATAAATTAAATAGGAAGCATCATTTTGAAGAAATTAATAATGCATTATATATCCATATACTATATTTATTAATTAGTGTTCTCTAAGCAAAAACTGGTGTGCAGAATATTTTGCCAATTTACGTGCCTCGAGTTAAATAAACATAATTAAATGATCAGCCTGCTTAATTTCTATCATAAACAATGAGTTAACAAACCTTGAGAAAATTGTTCAACGATCGATATGCTATGTATTTTTGTTATTCTCTACTAATTTTGGAATTGTACTTTTTTCTGGCAGATTGGGCCTGGTAAATACAATCAAGGTACAAAGACTTTGTCAATTTTCTTTAAATAAAACTTTTGTTCATATATGCCTCAAATGTAGATGTAGTGCAAAGTACGTGCTTACATTTTGCGCTATATATGTCTGGATATAATATTATTGATATATTTTTTTCTATTTTAAGGATCGAGCAAATGAGTTATATAAAAGACTGGAAGAAAAGGTGATGAAGATTAGAAATCAAGATGCAACTCTTGCTGCATGCCTCTATATAGCTTGTAAACAAGAAACTATACCCCGCACAATGAAGGGTATGTTTATTTACGCTTAAATCTTGTGCCTTGCATGCATGTCATCAAACTAGAAAATTTTCACTGGTACATAGCATAAAGGAGGGTTATTGTACTAGCTGGCCCTGACAACTGACAAGCATGTATTCATAGGAAAAATCTATGATCTTTGCGATTTTACTTCTTATCTTTTTTTTTGTTTTATTTGGAACATAGAAATGTTAACAGCTGCGCACGGGGTAAGAAAGAAGGATCTCGGCCAAGCGATATCATTAATAGAAAAGCAATTGGGAGAACATTTGTGCAAACAAACAGAGTCGAGGGGCACTATTCAGGCTGCTGATTTTGTCGTATGCATTCCTTCATTTCGGTTCCAATTTGATAGAAATGATTTCATTCATCTAATTGAATTCCTTCCAAATTTCTTCACACATAATTTATCCAACGCCAATGATTTTGCTCTCAATATATAATACCTCCAAACAGGGAGGTATTTCATGACTTGGAAGGAATTCGATTGAGTTCACTCGTGAATTCATCAAAATCCAAAGATACTTGACTAAACAGAATTGCAGCTTTTTCCAAATAAATTCTGTTGACATATGCATACCTATTAATTTCTCGTGCATTTGAATATTGGATTCTGTTGGATTTGTAGAGACGCTTCTGTTCAAATCTGGGCTTAAATCCTAGCACAGTGAAGACAGTTCAACAGCTTGTAGAAAAGTGTGAGGAACTTGATATAAGGTACAATTTTAACTAATTTAAAAGCATGAACTACTTGTGAGTTGTTTAAGGAATTAATTAGTCTGTCACTTAAATTTTAGATGCTATCCTATATAACAATTAATTTGCGGCTGCTGTAATTTACATGATAACTCTATATAGTTGTAATTTATTTAAATTTAATTATGCATGCTTGCTACATTCAAAATATTGAAAGGATCACTTTGTTATTTTCAACTCACTTCAGGAGTTGTCCCACATCAATTGTGGCTGCCGTCATTTACATGATAACGCAACGATCTGACAACAAGAAGCCCATTAGAGGTTATATATTATTTAATTTTTTTGTGAAACTATGGTTATCTCTTCACTTTTTTTATATTTTGGTAGTTTCTTCTCCTAATGAAATTATCTTTTCTTTTCTTTTCTTTTTGCAGATATAGCTATGGCCACTGGCGTGGGAGAAAACACTATAAGATCTGTTGCCAAGATGATTGAAGCTAAGCTTTGAGTCCATTAATTTGAGATATCCTTAGAGAGTCTAATTATTTTCTGCCTTAGAGAGTTCATTTCATTTTATTTTTTGTTATAGATTGAAAGATTAGGAGGGTCTTAGCTAGTTTTTTCCTTTTCGTAAGGAGATTGGAAATTTTTTATTTTAAAATCATAAAATATATAAAGGTTTAGGCTACCATTCTTTCATCTTTTCCTAAGTAGAGGAGGAAGGATTTTATTAGAAATGTATAGTTTTAGTCCAGTGAATTTATTCAAATGTTATTTTCTAAAATGCTTTAGAAAGGTGATGCATGTCTTAAGTTGGAAATTTGTTATGCCTGAAATCAGTTGGAAATGTGTTCTTTTGCAATCCCACTCATTTGAAGAATATGTCCCTTAATAAAAACCGTGAACAATCACAAGCTTCATTACAAATGCGAACTTAATTACAGTAGAAAAGATATCAATTATACTTAAATCGACGTAATGCAGTCTTATTATTATAGCTATTGAGAAACAATATTTCTTTTTTGAATGAGGCTATGGTAACATGCATATTACGGACCTACTTTGGTTCGATGGGTTTAATCACCATCGATTTTTGCTTTAAGATTCATGCAGAACACTTTAAACTTCGTGCTCCTCTGTTTCAATTTTCGTGCGCACAAATCTTAAATTAGATCGGACGGTCATCATGCTCGTTGAACCTAAAAGTAGGTCCGATGGGCGTACTTCGTTCTCTGAATTTATATCTGTATTTTTAAAGTTCAAATAATCTATATGTACTATTAAACATGATCTTCATACAAAAATACACTTGGAGAATAAATTTTACATTTTAGAAACTTTTTTACTATTTTTTAGATAGGTAGAAAATTATTCCTTTTGGATGATCCAAAATTTTCAAATCAAGTGATTTTCTAACTACTTAAAAAATAGTAATTAAATTCAAAAAAATGTAAAATTTGGTCTGCATGTAAATTTCCATAAAATCATGTTGAACGGTACAGATTGACTGTTTTGGACTTTAAAAACGAAGATACGAGTCCATAGCGTAGGCCGTTGTGTAATATGCAAATTACCTTAGCCTCACTCTTCTTTTTTTGTAAGTTTTTAGCTGAAATTGAATGCCATCAAATAAGAATTTCATCTATTTTTGGATTGTTCTGATGATATGTAATTTGGGGCAATATCAATTTCAATAATGAAATCTTAACTCAAAGATGTACTTGTATAAATTAATAGTATGTTTAGTTTCACAAAGATGTTGTATAAATTAAAGACATTTAATATTTTGAGGCCATTAGGGACAAAGTTATTTCAGGATAAAACAAGTTCAGATAGTAATTATTTTTTTTAGAACGATTCAAAAAAAGATAAAAGTGAAAATAAACTCAACTCGAAAAATAATTTTGGCTCCTTTAAAAATCATACTCTTCTCAAAAGTCCCTTAATAATTAATACAACTCTTATATACATTTTTAACTTTCAAAATATGCCTAATTACCTCCTAAGAATAATAATAAAATAAAAAACACAACACAATATAATTAAAATGCAAAACACTCTTTGAAGAAAATTTTCCTAAACTTTTCATTTTGGAAATAGTTAGACTAATCTAAACTTGTTAGATGCAGGAAAACGAGGAAAAAACTGTCATACGGTAGCAGATGGGCCTATTTTACAAGAATAATCATTCTTGTACCCGCAGTTGAGTACCCGCATCGTACCCGCAGTTAATCCCGTCGCGATTAACTTCCATAACTGTAAGGTTGCGGGCCTCACAACTACCGATGTAACTAACAATGTTATCGGACCTTCCATTTTGAATTTCAAATGTTCATTTCTCTCTCTTTTTTCCTTTTTCGAAGGCTTCGGTGATTTTGAGGCGATTTTAGGTCGATTTCGAGGCAATATTTAGGTGATTTGGAGGCAATTTTGAGGCAATTGTCTGGCGATTTCGAAACTAGAAGCGATTTCATGTGATTCTCACAAGTTTAATCGGTGATTTTGAAAAGCGATCAGCTAGATTAATATTGTTTGTTTTCGATTTTGTTTTTGTTCTGGTGAATTAATAATGATAAATCGTTTCGTTTCTATTTCATATACACAATTGTGTTTCAGTGTTGCTAGATTTTGAGATGTTTGTGACAATTTGATTTGCGAAGATGATGTAATTGTCTATTATGTGTTCAGATATAAATACTTGGTAGTTCAGATATAAATACTTGATGTGTTTAGATATAAATACTTGGTAGTTTAGATATAAATAATTGATGTGTTTAGATATAAATACTTGATGTGTTCAGATATAAATACTTGGTAGTTCAGATATAAATACTTGATGCGTTTAGATATAAATACTTGATGTGTTCAGATATAAATACTTAATGCGTTCAGATATAAATACTTGGTAGTTTCATAATAATACATGATATGATCCAGCATGCACACTCAAATATTATATAAATATTGGACTGTTTAGGTATGAATTTGTCTAAGATAATTGATATTTGAAGTTTTTTGTTTGTTATAACTCTATAGATATAAATATTTTTTTAAGATTCTTATTCATCCAACGTAATATAGATATAAATACTTTAGTTCGTAAGTATAAATACCACACCCTTATAGTTATAAATACTTTGTTTTGTAAGTATAAATACCACAATAATAGAGGTATAAATATTACCCGCACATAAGCTAAGTCAACATTTTTTGTTAACAATTTTAGTGGTCCCCACATGTCGTTTATTACCTACACATAAGCTAAGTCAACATTTTTTGTTGACAATTTTAGTGGTCCCCACATGCCGTTTGAGTGGTCCCCAAATGCGGGTACGAAGCGAGGATTTTTCAAGAAAATGTGCGAATACGGTTATTTTAGAAAAATTTATATAAATACTTGTCGTGTTTGAGATATATACTTCACAATGGTACTATTAATATTAGTAAAACTAAATTACAGTTTTGAAAACGGTTGCGGTTCCCACAAACAGTTATGGCAGTTTAGGTACGGGTATAGTACGGATACTCATATTAGTTTCCATTTTACAATCATGCGACTTCTTTTAACTTGAACACAATTCAAGTACTTGTACAGCACCTAATACAGTGAAAATCATTGGTCTTGAGTGTCTCTTGATACAAGAACATGTTTTAAAACGGTCGATATAAAAAATGACATGTAATTCCACATAGATAGTTATCCATCTCTGAGGAATTTAATACCGTGGGTACTTCGAACACTTGCGCCATTTCAAAATTATATCCACGGTTTTAAAATAGATTATTAATTGTAGATAATCATTTGTTCTTCCAAATCGAATAGAACTTACCTCACGGGCTGCATCTATCTCTATTATCTCTCTAGAGTCTCTACAACTCTGATCTGTTATTTATTAGTAATACTCAAGAAAAAAGTATCTAGAATAAATACTTAGCAAAATCAGTTTTAAAAAAAAGCTCCTTTAAATGTTATGAGTCATGACTGTTTCTAATTACAAGCATTCAAATACTATAACATATCTCAGGATCACAGCATGTAATATGAAATAATCATTTGTTTTAATGAATAAAACATGTGTACAACAAAACAGTTGAGTTAATTCAATTTATTGCCATTCGGCACATGAAAAAAAAAAGAGCCTTCCATTTAGCATATTAAAGAAGAAGAAAAATATAAGGGTATTAAAGTCTTTACATTCTATAATATATATATTATTCATAAAGTCTTTATTCTTAAGCCTATTGTTCAAACAAATAAGTGCTCCATAACAAGAATAAAATTTTTAATCCTTCACTCTTAAGTCTTAAGGAAGGAGACCATGCCAAACTGACCCATTATTTGTGCGCCAAAGCTCACTGTATAGTACATAATCCTCACAACTAGCAATTGATCAGTCTAGTTTTTATTATTAAAGCGACTTAACTCTCATTATTATGGCCACTTACTCTTTAACATTCCCATACTTCCTCAATAACCAGCATACTGTAAGCAGAGCGTACATATGCTTTATTTCTGGATATCACAAGTCATTTTTGAGAAGCTTGGTAATCATAAGCCATAAATCAGTCTTTAAAAATGTTCAATACATCTCAACTTCACTTTCGTTTTATTTTTTAACAATCAGGATTTCAAGAACTCGTTGCAGAATCAACAGTCACAATGATAGCACCAGACTGGCATTCCCACTCGATCCATGACCCATCATACACCGGGACTTCTTTCTTTCCAAGTTTATGCAATCCCTGCAGCGCATATTTGAAATGTTATTCAGATATGCAGCAGTGCAATGTGTGGAATTTACATTTTGCCGTCACAGCTTTGTATTTCTCTTGAATGCTTTGTGAACTAAGAGAAATAAATTACTGACAGTAAATAATTTTAGAATAGTACTAGTGGGGTTGGAGGCATTTCTTGGTCTATTTGTATGCAGGTTCTTTTGTTCCTATAAATCATTGGTAAACTATGGCATGTAGCTTGCTAAAGTTGTAACACAGACCCACCATTAGTTCAAAAGTTCTGTTCACATTTGTAGTTGATCTATATTCCAATTGCATACGCAAAAATAAGTTTCCTCAACAATCGACAATAGATAATAGGACTTTTCTGGAAGAATTGTAAAATTTAAATGTACTCGGCACTTACTAAGGCTACTATACATGCGGTGACACCAGTTGCACACGAAACGATAATTGGATTTTCAAGAGAAATCCCTAGAATTCAAACAAATAATTATTTTATAAAGTTGTTTTCATTGACTATTCAGTTGAAAACTAGATATATCTAAATTAATAGTGTTAACGTCTGTTTAGCACGGTTTCAGTACTGCCTTTTGGTTTTGATGATTTACCAGTAACCAATAAAATATATAAGGGGTTAGCACCCTAATCTAATTTTGTTTTTTGGAAGTGGACTATTCAAACTGTACGATGCATTCTGCCTGGTATATAACCCAATCATACTGGTAGTGAACTATTGGTGAAGAGTTTCAGGTCATGCACTGATACGTACTTGTATCTACTATCATTAAGTAAATAAAACCGCACCTTCCTTGTCAAACCTTTTCTGAATTTCATCCTGAGGCAAGAACAGTTGCTCACTATCCAGCATCTGAAAAATCAGATTTGAATACATTTTAAGCTGGAATTTAAACTGAACCTTTATTGTTTCCCCTCTCAAACCACATAACTCCTTGTAACTCTCTCTTTTTCTTATTAACAAATTCTAGGTAGGCGAAGCCTACTTTCCTAAAAAAAAGTTGGAATTTAAACTGACATCTGGAAAAGGCACACATTTGCTTCCTGGTATATGTCCACTTCTGACACCTTTGCGTGGTTCTGGTGCTGTACCATCAAACCTAAAATGATTTAAAGAATATAGTGGTTATACCATATTTGTACGTATAAATAAATTCAGTTGCTTCAACATTCCTGTTCCATCTTATCATGTACTATTTTTTCGCCTGCAATTCTGATTAACTGATGCTTTATAAACTGGTTTAGGCTCAGTGAGACTTTACACCTGGTTTCAGCACAATTTTGGCAAAATAAATACCCGTGGTGCATTGGTTATTTATATGCAAATTTGGATATTTCAATCTCATATCAACATGTTGCCACTTGCCAGTGTATCACAATTTGAAAAAAAAAGGGAAGAATGAAATTACCGTCCTCTCACTCGTGCATCGATGTGCTGGTGAGTTCCATCTTCAATATTCTGTTTTATCTGTAACATGTTATACCATAAAGTTATTTCCTGGCCATACTTTTTCCACATAAATCCGTAAAAGGATTTTGCCCCTTAAATTTGATGCATCAGAACATATCCTGTACCTCAAAGACCATTCAATATAAAATATCTTACCGTGAAAGATAAGATCTGAAAAGGCTTTTAGTTTAATAAGAGAGACTATAAAAAAAATAATATAGTAATGCATCAACTTCACAGGAATATTTGAGCAAATATGTGTCTTTCTTAAGGTAAAACAATAAGATCATTGTACCTTTTCAAGAGTCCAAATTAGATGAGGTCGATGCTCCACCTTAAATGTTGTGGGACTTGCCTACAAGGAGAAGAGAGAGAGAAGGGAGAGAGAGAAAGACATTTCATTAAAAACACTCATGATTTACGTGAACAAAGCTAATATTTTGTGAAGACAACTGAGAGATTCAAACTAACAAGCTTTTTGTACCATATAATTATTACCTCTAACTGTCACTAATCTACGTGCTTACATACCCTTGTTGAGATATCCTAGACTAACACTGCTGATAAGCCAACTTACAAGATTTTCTTTGTAGTGCAATTGAACTACATGAGTAGCAAAATTTGACTTTGAAACTTCATCAGAAGAGGCATCACTACTTTGGACCTCAAACCCAGAATCTTTCCACTTTGGGAATCCTCCATCCAATACCCAAATATTATCATGGCCAAAAATTCTAAATGTCCTGAAATATTATCAAAATTATCTTAAAATTAAATTCCAATGCAGTAATATAAACTTATAAAGAGTTCACTTTTTTTATTATGTACACCTATTCTATCTATAGTATAGAATTCTGAATGAATACCACTTTTAAGAATAACCATACCATCTTCATAGATTGTTGAGAAAATAGTATAGAAGGTGGGGTAATCTATATTAAAAGTAGTAAAGAGTGGGTTGATTAGACAAATTCAAATCAATAGGACCTGAAATTATAATTTTTACTTCATAATAAGCTACTATTTCAGAGCAAAGTTGTCAACTTACCACCAAACTCGAGGGGCACTATACATTCCCTTGCCATCATAAACTATTATCTTATCTGTGTTTGTTATACCAAGAGCTGTAACAGCTGATGCAAAAGCTTTCTCTGAAGGAAGCATGTGTGGCAACTACATTCAAATGATGCAATGAATAATGAAAAAGCAAGAAAAAGCAGACCAAATGCAAAAACTCTGATATAATAGCAGGCCTTGCGGTTTCAACAATACTTATTTTGCTGAGGTACCATACTACAATGGTGAAAATATGTGTGAACTTGTGTTGTACATTTTGGTACTGTCAACTGATGTCTGATAGAATATGCACCAATTGTTTCCACAGCTACACTTTCTAGTAGGAGATTTTTGTTTCTTTTTAGTTTCTTTTTGTTGAACTCGAGTCTGTTTGACCCTGGCATGCTAGAAAAACAAATACTGATAGGATAATAAAACATGAGACTGTAGCTTCTGTGTATATGGTCCCTATCCACAAAAATGTTGCAATTAATATATGAGAAATTACATCTCAGAAAGCTAGTCTTACATTAGAATTAAGGTCTGAGATACGATCAATGTCAAAGTATAGTGCACCAGGTATGTGTTCCTCCTGACATAAATATAAATAACAAAATCAAGGCCATGAGTTGTTATTATTAAAAAGGAAACCAATAGTTTGGCTACCCAATAGACCTACATAAGGAACATGGGTCATTTTTTGTGCACCTCCAGGCACCTTATTAAACATTTTCTTTTAGACCTGTCAAAATTTCCCTATTTCAAGTATTGTATTCTGACTGAAAGAGGGAAAAGGAAAGGGTAGCTCGGGTGCGACTTTTACAGAAATCTTGTGCAGAGGCGCATAAAAGGGAAGGTGTTTCTTCAATTTCCATGGTTATCAGACATTCTGCGGTTTTTCAACAGATGGAAGTTTTCCAAAGGCAAAAGAAAATTAAAAAAAATAATAAATAGAACAATAGTAGAACAAGTTGCTGAACCTTGTATTCTTGAAATGGATCTCGATTTTCAAATGGCATATACCAAGAAGCATCCAATACCTAATTTAACAAGCCATGAGTCGACTGATATCAAAATCTTTATTATCACAAATTAGTTGCTCAAATTATTTGGGATTTGGAGCATTAAATTATGATGAATAACTAATAACCACCCATGAGTCGTTAAAGGTTGCTTCAATAAATATGAAACAGGTGGTATAATGTACCACTATTTTTTTGGAAAAAAAGAAAACAAAAAATCATTATTAATATTTGAATTTAATTTTATCAAGAACTGCTTCTTATGTTTCATTTACAGCATATTAAGCCGAGTATGGTTAAATTTACCAATAAGAAACATATACTTACCTTTATTTCAGGATTTTTCAAATTCTGATGTAACCAGTTAACAGAAACAGCTGCTTCATCTTGTTCCATCAGTTAAGTGCAGCGAAGTGCAAATTGTTGAGCTGAAGCTGCTGCTATAGAAAACTTATAATGAAGTACTTAAATCACAGATTTTGGTACTGGATTCTGGTGAAGTCTGTACATATACAGACCAGCATTTACTGTCAGTTTTTCTTCGGTTTTCAATTGGCACAATAAGATTTAAAACAGGTGTCCAATCCAATATAGGAGGCTGATGGAAGTGAAAAGATGAGCACGCATGATGCTTTCCCAATTTAAAGCTTAATTGAGGTTTAGCTACACAGTGACAGTCAAGTAAGGCTTGATTTAACAATTATTTTTTTCATTAAATGAACAGCACTTGTACTACCAATCCACTTAAAATACTAACCAATCTGTCAAGCTTCGACCAATTTAGCTTTAGTTCAATACCCAATGATACGGTAAGTACATTAAAAATTAGAATCCTTGAAAATGAGAAAACCAATTTCTGGTCTGAGATTCCCTGATACAATTACAAGTCACTGACAACACGACCACAAGATTGAGGTGAACCCCTCATCTGACGAGTATGTAACAGCGGATTTTATTCCAAGATCAATTTAACAGGGCATTTGGATTTTATCTTAATTTCAATTATTTTTATCTATAAGATAAACCAAATTACCCTTAATATATTTAAACAGAAGCTGATTAACGAAGAGAATTGAAAATGGAGAGAAAGATTAGAACTTACCTTGAGAGAATTAGCTGGAGCGGCTTTAGGTGGAGACTAAACTGAGATAAAGCAATCAATTAATATTTTTGAGGCGTCAGTGGACAGACGAGATCTTCTGCGGCAAGTGACCCAGTTGATTGACCCGTTCGCATATCTCTCTATTAGTCCACTTTCTATAATAAGAAAATAGTTCGCATAATAAAATTTCCCTCCACTTTCTATAATAAGAAAATTGGTTTATGCTCTTGTGAGGTTATAGTATTTTGTAAAGTGTGGATCAGTCCGTCTATAAATATGTATTTCTCTTTATAAAGTTTAAGTAATCAATCTAAAACCATAAAACCATTCATCATGATCTTTATATAAAAATGTACTTGAAAATTAAATTTATATTTTTTAGAATTATTTTACTATTTTCTTAAATATGTAGAAAATCATTATTTTTTAATCGTTCAACAATATTTAAATCATGTGATTTTCTGCATATCTAAAAAAATTAGTAAAATTTTTAAAAAATATAAAATTTTGTCTTTTGGTACATTTCATATGAGGTTCTTGTTGAATAGTTCGCATCAATTGTTTGAACATTAAAAATGAAGATATAAATTTATAGTACAGACCGATATGCTTTTTGCAAAGTAACATAGCTCACTCTTTTTCCCTCTATATTCGCCCGTTCGTTTAGAAATCTAACCTATGCTGATGAGAGAATTAAAGTTAGACAAATTGAGAAAAATATATCCTAGATCGAATAATATATCCAATTTTATATCTAGATTGAAAAATATTCAAATAATAAAGTGTCTTATTGCTTTATGATCTGCCAAATTGTTGAGAAAAATATAAAGTAAAATACAGTAATTTAATACTTCACACTAATTGACGGATAAACAAAAACGGAGAAAGAACAAAATTTCTCGGACATATTTCAGTAGCTTTTATCGCCGTGGAGGAAAAGGAAGAGAAATTGGAGATGAGTACAGAGATTGGAGGAAAAGAGAGGATACTTTCCGACATTTTTATTAATATTCAAAGTTCATTAGAAATTAATATTTATGCTCAGAATTTCTGACTTTTGCCAAAAATGTCCAAATCAGCCGTACTCTTTTTTTTTTCTTTTTTCTTTAGAGACACTATGAAGAGCAAAATAATAAAATCTAACACTGAAAATTTGAATTTTTTATTTAAATTATTTGTTAGATTACATCTTTTGATTTATAATTAGCATATTTATACTAAAATACACTATATTACTTAAAATTATGTTGAATTACACTATATTAATAAAAAATATCGGGGATACTTTTGTCAATTGAACTTTTAATGAAATTGAATGTCCGAGTTGAAACAATTTATAGGGAGTTGTTAAATACATAAGAGCTTTTTATGGCGTCCAACATTTTGTACCTTTTGATGGAGAAATGTTTTTTTAAGGTGAAGTCTTAATGGGTGGACATCCAATTTTGCTTAAAAATAACGATAAAAGAAATAGCCATCGTACTTGAATTCGCATCCTCTGAGAAAGCACAAACTTTGAGTTGATACGTAGAAAACCAAGACCGTTCAAATTTTTTGGTACGAATCTCAAAGCACAATATTACTTTTCTGTTTTCTGCAATCTGAATAGGCAGTAAAAAAATTTGGTGCTGTTCTATATAAACTGAAAATTTCAGATATCTCATAGGACAGTGGCGGAACATAGTTGAAGTCAAAGGACTAAATCACTCCTATAAATTAAAAAAATTATTACTATTAGTCTTCTTCATAAAATAAAATTATATGACACCTGTTAGGGGTGGCAAAAAGCTCGTAGCTCGTGGCTTGATCGTGACTCGTATCTGACTTGCTCGCTAACAGCTCGTTTGTTACTGGACCGAGCTGTTAACGAGCTAGCTCGGTTCAGAATTAACAAGTTCAAGCTAGGGCCTAGCTTGCTCGTCAGCTCGCGAGTTAGCTCGGCTAGCATTAATTTGTGAATTTGTACGATTTTGTGTGTATTTTATATTGTCTAGCTCAGTCCAGCTCAGTTTAGCTCGATCCAAAAAGTTTGTAGAATTTATTTTCTTCTTAAAACAAAATCCAGCCAAATCTAGTGAGCCAGCTCGTCAGCTCGCGAGCTAGTTCGGACTGGCTTGTCACGATTTCAAGCTGAGGTTTTAACTCAGATGCCCTATGTCCAGCTCGTTCGGCTGTAGCTCGGTCCAAAATTAACAAGCTGAGTTAGGACCTAGCTCGGACCAAACCAGCTCGTTGTTACCCCTAACACCTGTTCATCTAACCCCTATTTCAATTTTCTAGTTTCGTCCATTACAGCATACGAAGTCATCTTACTTGAGAGTGGAGGTCGATATCTGACCAAATTTTGCTTAAACTTCAACACGTGTACGTACTCTTATGTACTTGTTTCTGATTTTGACCGTGACCCATCAGACATAATCTAAATAGTTTGATCTAAAGTAAATTTATCTAACAAATTCCAATAGAATTATGACCTTTTAGGGAGCTTATTTTTAAAATCTCATATGAATTGCCCGATTTGTTACATACTTACATGTAAACTATGACACATTGATACCACAACCCCACTTAATCTTCGTTTTTGTTTTGATTTTTTTTAAATCTTAAAATAGTGTTCGAGAATCGGTCACATCTGCTATGCCTACTTTCCCAAGGAAAGTGAGACATAATATCTGATCTTTTGTAGCATATAACAAATATGCTACAAACCGGAACAAAAACTTATACATCAATGTTTACCGCAAATCTAATATCTTAGCATATAACAAATTTTACATAAATCATGCGCAATTTTGCATTATAAGCGCAAAAACCCAAACTTCATTCATCATTCACATATGATGTGTTATGCAACATCCAAGCTCTACCGGTTCATTTAGTGCAACGGCGCCTTATTTAAAATATATGTTTACATTTACACCGGAGTGAGATTATGGTGCTATGCATAGCGCATAATGGCCCGCACTATGAACTTAAATCTTCATTTTGAAAGTCCTAACGGTTGATCCGAACCATTCAACATGGCCTCTGTATGAATATGTACTTGTAAACTAAATTTTATATTTTTTAGAACTTTTTTTTCTATTTATTTAGATAGATAGAAAATCAGTTGATCTGAAAATTCTGGACCATCCAGAAACGGTGATTTTCTACCCATCTAAAAAAAATAGTAAAAAAATTCTCAAAAAATGTAAAATTTTAGTTTACAACTACATATTCATATGGAGACCATGTTGAATGCATCGGATCGACTGTTAGAATTTCGAAAACAAAAATATTGATCTGTAGTACGACAAATCCGTGCTATGCATAGTACCCTAGTCTCGCACTAAAATTCTGTTAACCCTCCTTAAACTTAAAGAAGATCAACTGTATTCCACAGGTTGGAATATATAACATGTTATTTTTTGTCAAATCCCTATTAAAGTAATGATCCCACTACAAGAAAATTGCTTTTTGTTATATGCCTATAATTTTCTCCTTACAAGTCCTTTGAAGAAATCAAAGCTGCAATGCTCAAAAGAAGCAAAGAAAGGTTAAGCATCTTAGGGGGTAAGTATCTATTAGCAGATTTTCTCAAGGATTGCAATTTCAACAAGATTTAAATTATTTATGATAAAACTTTTTATAACCTCTGTACACAATGAAATCCAAAATTGGAAAAAAAAAAAATTAATACGGTAGCAATCTATGTCAACTAAGCAAGACTGGTCTAGTTGCCCATGCCACTGTCAGAGGATTTATACGTGTAGGAGGCATGGGTTTGAGACCTAATGCTATGGTTTGAATGAAACCCTACAAATTTGGTCAAAGTTTCAGCCTGAACTAGAAATTTATTTAAAAAACATGAAATCTCAATGCTTGCTATGTACATCATACAAGCTTTTGTCTGTACAAGAAGAGATTTTGGTATAACAAAAGGCAAAGGATCTCAAAAGGCTGGCGATTTAATGCTTTAACTCTTCAAATGGTTTAAATTTAATGACCCTTGATGCATATTACCAGACCATACTCAAATTGTCAAATAATTCCATTGTCAAGGGATTCCAACCTTTTTATAGTGTACAATAGCTTTTTCTATAGTATACTTTGTTTGGTACCGTCGACATATTTTTACAAAATTTTATTCGGTTTTTATCATTAATCTGATATAACATTATTTTATCTGCTTTGTAGGTGCTTGGGTGGCTTTTTTCCACATGTGATCATCAGCTCTTTTCCACACCAGACAATGGGTAATTTATGTAATTAAATTAATAGCCATGAAGGATGTATATCAGGTGTTGTACAGATACTTGTACAAACTAGATGAATTACATAATAAAAGTCCAAATGGAAAAGTTACCAACAAATCATGAGATGACAAACAAGGAAAAAAGAACCACATACCTATTTCCATCAGGGTGTAGTTCATAAAAATTATTCTGCTTGTCTGTGGCCAATAAATAGCCAGATGATGTCAATCCCTGTCCACAATTCAATTACATGAAACAAACAAATAGTGAAATAAAAAGAGCCTATCTTATCAATTATTTTTTTAATCGCATAACAACGGTACCCTGCTAAAATAAGTAAAATTGAGGGTTGATTAAGTAACAGTTGTAATTATTGCATAACCGAGACACTCCAATGCAGGACCTAGAAATAATTTAAACTAACTTCATGTGTTTTCATTTGCTTTGTTTTATTATTTCTTTTCTGTGAGAAGAGGGGAGCTTTTTAGAATACTACGGTTGTAAACTTGAAACAAGACCAGTTAATCGCTCTGCCTTTGGTTTCCTAGCTATCAGATAGGCACCACAAAAAGAATAGTTTCATGGAAACAAGTATGTACTGAAGTAATCCTATGGTTGTGCCCCCCAAACACCCCCAATGTTAATAGAAAACAGGCATGAACCGTATCAATGCTACAGTTCTGCCCCAAAAGAAACCCCAGTACAACCATTGGCATGGCATGTTGTTGTGTAACAAAAGGTAGTACGCAACCATTCTTACAATCCACTATTGAAAAACTTAGAACCTTACAGATTCCCAAATTCGGATTATGGTGGGGGGGTTACCACCTAACAAAAGTTACTGATACAAGCCAAAAATCAAATCCTTCAATATAACTCACTTGGATTGTCACTTCAACTTGTATAGATCTTCCGTCAATCTTTTCTTCTATGACCACCTTTTGGCCACTGCATAGCCCCAAAAAGTTTAAGAGAGTATTAGCAAAGATTTTGCACAACAAAACAAAATTAAACTGCCTAATCTATCTGTTCGCAAAAAGCAGTGGACCATCCTACAACTTACAACAGCTCAATATCTGATTGTAAACATTATATTTCAAACTATACGGTATCTGCTGCCCAGACGAATTATATGTTCCTATCTCCTTTTTTCTTTCTTTGTTTTATTTCATCTTTTCCATTATTTTAGTTATTTTTTTTCGTTCTGCTGCTACTACTTCCATTACTACTACTAGTCTGTTAAAAAGTAAAGCATAAACTATAACCATTGCATTAACATAATCTATGATGATCAAAATATGGCCTTATACATTTAAGCTTCTGAACATGATAGATCTGAAAATATCAACAACAAAAATAAGGAACGAGTACCTGTGAAGCCATGTTTTGCAATAAAGACCTTCTAAAACATTGAATCCTGGAAGAAACAAGATGCTTAAAATAAAAATGGATGTCAATACAATAGTAAAACAAAAATACATAATCAATCATAATTCATAGACTGGACATATATGGCTCTTATTTTTCACAATTAGCTCCATTTTTACAATGGCCAAGCAAAACCCAAATTTACTACCAGTAGAGTTAACTACAAACAAATCAATTTGGTACATATTTTGGGCTGTAGTAGTTTGTTACTAAACAATATAGCAAAGAAGAAACTATTTAGCTTAAAAAATTGGCAACAAAATTTTCTAAAAGAGAGAGAGAAAGAGGAGACATCTTGCCTTCCTTCAAGAAAATTTCAAAGAGGTCTTCAAATTTATTGAAAAAGGAAGCGAGTATCTGTTCTCTTGTTAGCTTGCTTGAATTGGGTCTCCTTTTCTGAAGCATCACATTTAAACATGTTGTCGGCTCATGATTATCCACATTTAGCCCAACACCTAGATAAAAGCAAAAGAACGACTATACTTGTAATACCTATAACTATACCATGTGATAATACAATACTCACAAAAGAAACTTTTTGTGCCTGTCTATCGCTGTTTTTTTTTTTTTAAGAAAAACCGTAGTGTAGGCAGTCAACATGAATCATTAGTCTGCACCTGAAAATTCTGATCATCTATGGACAACTGTATGTGACTGCACAAGGTCATTTTTCCTGGAGTAACAGCCGCACAGACTGGCCCGACGTGCTGACACAACTTTGGGCCGCATGTGCCAGGATTTAAACCTGGTATTTCTTTTTTAACTAGTCAATTTAGGCTGCTTTCTTCAACAAGTGGGACAGCAAAAAAGTTTCAACAGAAAAAATCCACATTTCAAGTAACACGTGCTACATCAATACTTGTATGGAGTGGTTTCAGTATAGCAAATACCACCATGTCAAACAAGTAGGAGACAGTACTTTCTCCGCTTCTTTTTCTTATCCTATATTCTTTTCTTTAAATTAATCCATGTTTTAATCACGATATTCAATTCAAAATGTATGTACCAGTAGAAACACTGAAAAACTTGGATTGATATGAGGAGGTACAGAGGATGCCTCCTACTTTAAGCCCTTCTAAGTACAGATCATTTGGCCATTTTATTCTTAGATCTAGTTGCGGTAAACCCTGAAAGAGAAAAATGTGATAAAGAGGAGAAAATTCAACAGTAACAAATTTCCCAATACTTGGAAAATCTACAAAAATTTAGGGGTATCTAAAAAGAACAGATAATTGGATTAAATGGAAGGTAAATCAAAATTGCTAGCAGGGACTTCTGGTAACAGATAATTGGGTTAAATGGAAGGTAAATCAAAATTGCTAGCAGGGTCTTCTGGTTTTAATTAAAAAGTATGTAACAAAATTAAATTGAATGACTATATTAACACAATGAAAAAACAACAGGGCACAATTCCAAGTAAAGCCCAAATATATCAAAAGATTCCACAGAGATTATGTACGGTAAAACAAGAAATATAGGAAGCACCCAATACACCCAGGCAAAAAGCAAGAAAATCTGAAATACAGTTTCAGTTGTTAGAACAACAAAACAAATACTCCATCAAGTTCTCTCTTCATCAATATAAAAAAAGAGGAAAGTTTTGTTGCTTCTATTATAAGGCAGGTTCCGCACTTTTTCCAATTTAGCAGTGCCTGTTGGTGTACACTGTACATAAACAATAATAAAACCAATGAAGAATTCTGGCACTATTCTGTATTGAAAACTTATGCACCTTTTCTTGGCATAAGTGTTTGATTGCCTCAGTAACTGCAAGAGAGACAACATACTGCAACAGAGGAAGCTTCCTTCCATCTTCCATTTGTAGTGTGAAAGAGAAGAGAAGGCAGCCCAAAGGCGAGTCCCAAACGTTTTTTGACCGACCTTTAAAAAGAAAATTTCTGTGTTTTGAACAGGTCAAATGACCTACTTGTAAACATTGCTTTTGCTAACAATAACACCTGCTAATCCACTATTTCATTGGAACACATCTACTCTTCAACCTGGACAACATTTGCTACTTGACACATTATTTTTCCAAATCCATTGAATATAAGGTCTATTCTCATTAAACAAAATCATTCTGCAGTCCTTAGAAAAACGAGACTATAATATTTCTGTTGGCTCCAAATGATGTATTAATGGGTCATTTAAGTTTATATTATCAAAAAGAAAAAAAGTGTTTTTCTGAACTTTGTAGGTTTTGAAACACCTAACTACATTTGTATTGCAATTTGCAAAGGCTATTGAACCTTGGCTGATTTTCAAAGTACCAATGGAAGTTATAGAGAACATTCAATTGAGCTAACTATTAAAATTAAAAGAAAATGTATGAGTTAAAACAAACCTCTTCCTTTGAACTGGACATCTGTAATGCACACCGTACCACATGGCAGCTCGTGAAAATTCCTACCAAATTAATCAAATTATAATAACACAAAAACCATAGACTAATTGCACAGAGAAAACAGGAATAACATGTATTTTCCTACAATTAGTAGCAAGCCAATTTGAAATTAAAAAACAACAATATTTGCAAATTGTGACTTGGGGTCTCTTTTATGTTCGGTTAGAGTTAGGTTTGTTTATGGTAACCCTCAGATGGAATTTCCAGGTTCATTCTAGTACAAAAAATGATGCAACAAAAAGATGCAATTCTTACTTGGAAACAAGATCATGAGTAGAAGAAAGTCTCGGCGACCAGATAAGCAACCTCCCAAACTTACTCGCTACCAGGAAACCCATATACAACCCCACTTCAAACTTCATCTGATCGGTGGGCCCGACTTCAGAGTCCAGTAGCACCTTTATTTCCTTCTCCTCTTCAGACAGATTCAGAGCATCACTGGTCTCGAACTTCAGCTTGAGAGATTGTGCGAGCTTCAGCTCCTCGCGGGATTTGGCGGAGAGAACTAGCAGAGTGGGGCCCATGGCGCTGATGTGACTGTGACGCCGACGGAGATGAATAATTACGGCCACTGTTGCGGCGGCGGCGGCGGCGAAGGGGTGGATGCGAACGGGGAATGGCATGCCGTCCGATGGTAAACGTTGGAGCAGCTCGTACAGTGTTACAGTAATTTATGTCCATTTCTGCTATTACTCTCGTCAAAAGAAGGATCTCCATACCAAACCATCGGATTTAAAACACACGTCCCAGATCGCATCGTCCATGCTTGGTTAGTGGAACCCTTTCTAACAACCACGGTAACAGATGATCAACCGAAATTTTTACTAATATCCAAAATAACTAAACAATTTCACAATCTACACGCTCTCTACACGCTCTGACGCCGAAGAATTCGAAAAATATCCAAACCGGAAAAAATGTTTCCGGTTTTAAGCCTCCTTTTCGGAAATTAAATTTCCAGTTCCAGCATCTCCAAAATCGGAGATTACATTTCCGGTTCCAGAGCTTGAAATCGAAAACTGAAACCGGAAATTTAATTCGCAGTTCTAGAAACCGAGAATTTAATCTCCGGTTTGGCAGTTTATCGCTATTTAATCAAAACCCCAGCCCCGTTCCTCCCTGTCTCACAACACAACCCCAGTTCCCAGCCCCGTTCCTCCCTGTCTCACAACACAACCCCAGTTCCCATACCCTTTCTCCCTTTCTTTCTTTCTATCTGTTTGTCTGGTAGTTTTGTACTTCAGTTCAGGTATTTTTTATTTTTAATTTAATATTTAATTTATAAAATAATAAATTAGTTTAGGATATTTCTAAATGGTATAGAATATGGACCGAATAATTTAAAAATTCCAAAATGATTTAGAATATTGACCGAATAATTTAGAAATTCCAAAATGGTTTAGAATATTGTTCGAAAAATTTAGACATTCCAAAATAGTTTAAAATAATTTAGAAAAATTCAAAATAGTTTAGGATATTTTAGAAAATTCCAAATAGTTTAGGATAATTTAGGATTGTCCAAAATAGTTTAGAATAATTTAGAAAATTCCAAAATAGTTTTAGATTATTATCCGAATAATTTAAAAGATTTCAAAATGGTTTAGAATAATTTAGGAATGTCCAAAATAGTTTAGAATAATTTAGAAAATTCCAAAATGGTTTTAGAATAATTTAGAAATTTCCAAAATGGTTGAAAATATTGTCCAAAATGGTTTAGAAATTTCCAAAATGGTAGAATAATTTAGAAAATTCCATGCTTGGTTTTAGAATAATTTAGGAATGTCTGAAGGATAGTTCGGTCACTCATTGTCAGATCCATTGTTGTCTGAACTCGGGATGTGTCAGACATTAAGACATACGACCATAATTGCAAACAATACCCACAGCAATTGTTCCCGGTAAAATTACATTTTGCCTTTTGTTGTCCACTTATGTGGTTTACTGCACACTGACACCATGGACTGTTATACATGCAAGAAAGGTTGCTTACGTTGTCTGACAAAACCATTTGAAACAAATTCCTAATTCAATATTGCGCTACCTATTTTAACATGAATATAAATATATGCATATTATTGTGCTACACTCTAGAGGGACAATTCATTTTCTGTTAAAATAAAACCACGTAAGAGGTAATACTACAAAACAGCAAGGATGTTAATTATATAAACATATAGTGTTCCAATGTTTTTGGTTATAAAATAAGATAATTATACTTAATTTTGTGCCAGAATCACGGAGGATTGCGGTCAAATCTCCATTCTTATATTAAGCACGTTGATGTCCTGATCCGCCAACAGCTACGATTGAAAGATGAAATTTCGTATTTAATATCAGCCCTCCAATGACATAATCTGTCATCTTTTGATTAAATGTACCTCTTTTATATGTAGAAGTTTAAATTTAGTTAAAAGAAGACTCGCCACACTATATGTTACAATTAAATTTGAAGCGATTCAGTTTTTAATGATATTTATCTACGGGAAATGTATTTTCTTATTTCCCCTACATCCAATTATGTAGACAATAGAAATATGATTCCTTATTCTCCTTCTTCAATTGAGCATAAAAGAAATCGATATTTTTTTTTCCTTAAATGAAGATATCTCCTTTTTTTGGTTCTCTTTTGATTCTTTGATATCATAATTTCACGATTAAGGAATATAATTGATCGGGTATCATGATTAAGGAATTTTTATTTATATTGATCTGATATCAAAAATATTACCTGTCTCATTTCACAATTAAGGAATTTTCATTGATATATCTGATATTATATCAGAGAATTTTTTTATATCAAAATTCTTAAATATAATTTCACAAATACGAAAATATTTGATCGGACCATTATTATATTGATCCGATATTGATATCAAAATTTTCTCCGAAATATTGATATCATAGAAAATATTGATATCAAAGAAATGAAAACATTGATATCACTCTGGTGTTATTGCCTCCGTGATCTCACTTAGGAAATTATCAATATCTACTTGTGGTTAATAAAAAATCCCTTGGTGTTCTCTCGGTGAAGATAGGGTTACCGAGAAACTCATTGGATCGGTAATTAAATTCAACATATTTTTTTATTTCAATTCATCTCATTGAAACCCCTTTTAAATGGTATGCTAATCTCACATGTCATTTTTTTTTATGGATTATGTTCACCGTTCAAGTAAGAATTTCAATATAGAGAATATTTTTGTTTTCATAGTGTAAAACCCTTAAATTCAGTCTCTTCATCTCGTTGTTTCCAAAATAAATTTTATTCTCATATTATATTTCCTGCTACACGTTTTTATCGCTTGTCAGTTGCTCTATGACAACAGAAGGTGTCTTGATTGTTATTTTTTAAAACTCATGTGAATGAAGATGTCGCTGATAGCAAACTACAAGTCAATATTGTTGAGCTATATGTCACATTTACTATAGGAGAAGATGGACTCAGTGGAGAAAAAGAATTTACCCCAAAAAATAAGTTGGAGATGGAAAAAAATGAGACATGTGAACAGTATTTTTGCTTTATGAAAGTTTAACTTAGGAATCTAATTTTTATTATTATTTAGTGTCAGAAAAAATAGCCTTTGGGCCAGTTTTTATAAATGTAATTGTCACATATTATGAATCATAGAGCTCTACTTTTCATATTTTGTTTGTTCATTTCCAAAAATGTTGGACTACATCGAAGATGATCACACTGGCAATGATACTTCAAGAATTTTTTCCATGTTATATTTGATATGTTTGTTGTAGATCAAACGATTTTATCTTTGTTTTTTTTGGTGTAAATAGTAAGAAAAATCACCTTCCTATGACATTATTAATTGAATAAATAAGAACATTTTTTTACTATCTGTATTGAATGAAGAAATAAAACAATTATTAGTTCCTATTCAACTTAAAATGTAGTATATATTTTTTATTTGTGTTGTAGATAATTTTGAAAAAAAAAATGTATATGCACTAACAAGCACAAAAGGTTGTTGAATTAAAACAGTCATTTATTATTGTTTATTTTACTGTTATTTATTATTTGTCTCTCTATTCAATATTAATGTTCAATCTTATAATATCCCGTTGTAACGCACAGGTACGATACTAGTTATTATGGAACTAAAATACATATTAATCTAGAATCCCTCTATTAAATATTTTGCAACTTAATTGAGTAAAGTACACTAAAAATTATAATATGTTATAAAATAAAGATAAACAAACAATAAACAAGATAGAGAGAACACAAGATGACAATCTCTTTATTCATATATTTCTCATGTGTCTTACATATGTACAATACAATATTACAAAGCCTCTATTTATAGGCTACAAATTGTAAATGAAAAGCCACTACAATAATAAATAAGAAATTGAATTCCAAATAGTAGTGGATATGAATTCCAATAGTATTGGGGGTAGTGGAGAATGAATGTTGGGAGTTATGGACATCCACATTAATATTTTATTCATAACACTCCCCCTTGGATGTCCATTACCTAAGAATATGCCTCATTAAAACCTTACTAGGAAAAACCCTATGGGATAAAAACCTAGTGAAGGAAAAAGAGTACATTATTCTTTTAATACGCAACTACAACCTCACCAGGAAAACCCTGTGGGAAAAACCATGGTAAAGAAAAATGTAATGCATATTAACTCCCCCTCATGACAACATTAATCAAGATCTTTAAGTCGACCAACTCCAATATTACGGATCACATTTTCAAATATTAAAGTATGGAGTGTCTTAGTGAATAAATCTGCTAGATTCTCACTCGAACGGTTTGCTAAACATTAATAACATTATTCTTTTGGAGATCATGTGTAAAAAAAAAACTTTGGTGAAATATGTTTTGTTCTATCTCCTTTAATGTATTCTTCCTTTAATTGAGTAATTTATGCAATATTATCTTTATATATGATCGTCAGGATCATTTCTATATAGTACAAACCACATGTCTGATAAATGTGTTAAATCACAGATCTTAACCAAATACATTCTCGGCTTGCTTCGCAAAGTATATGTTTAATTTAAATACAATGTCTTCGCATGAGAGAAAAACTATATCTTACTAATAAATTTATAGCAAATGATGTATCAGATCTTGTATGTCGAGCAAGATACATAAATTCCACTATTGCATAAATATATGGTACTTCATGACCAAGTAGTTTTTCATCACTTTCTCAATGTTTAAAAAGATCTTTATTCATATCTAATGATCTTACAACTATCAGAGTGCTCAATGGATGTGACTTTATCCATATAAAATTATTTCAGCACTCTTGCAATATAATTTTCTTGATGCATAAAAATGTCATTTTTAAATGTTCAATTTGCAATCCAAGGCAAAATTTTGTCTCCCAAGATCTTTCACCTCAAATTATTCCTTTAAATAATTTATTACTTTTAGAAGCTCTTAATGATGCTTAGATAGTCAACATAAACTATAATTATAACAAAATCATTTCTATATCTTTTCATAAAAATATATGGACAGATCGTATCATTTTTATATCCATGTTTCAATAAATATTCACTTAAACGACTATAGCATATGCGTCCATATTGCTTTAATCGATATAAAAATTTATTCAATTTAACTGAATAATGTTCTCGAGAACCTAAATTACATGCTTCAGGCATCTTAAATCCTTCAGGGATTTTCATATAAATATCATTATCAAGCAAGCCATATAAATAGGCTGTAACAACATTCATTAGACACAAATTAAGTCCTTCATGTATTGCCAGATTAACTAATTATCTAAAATTATTGCATCCACCACAGATGAGTATATCTCAAAATTTCACCTTTTTCTTTTTGTTTTCACGTAAATATCAATTTCTATCATTCAAAATTTGTGCCTTCGATTAGTGGGACTGCAGACCCAGCACTAATTTAATTCTGTCTCAATTGTGTATTTCTATTTTGGCCAATCATTCCTTGTCGACATTCTTTTATAGACTTTGGGTCATGATCCTCATTATTCATTATATTTAGCGCTATATTATATGCAAAAACATCATTGATATCAATTTCATCTCGGTTCCATCTTATTCTATTCATGATATAATTTATCGAGATCTCTTTATTTTCATGAATTTCAGATACCTGAGTTTCTGCTGGAACTCCAATATTACTTATAATTTGATTCTCTTCTAGAGTTTTATCTGAAATTATCATATCCTCGACTTGACCATTTTCATTCTTTGCTCCTTTTCTTTTCGAGGATTTTTATCTTTGGAACCGATTGGTCTTTCACGCTTCATGCGTGTTATAATTTCATAGTCTGTCCAACAGAGACATCGACTTTAATTGGAGCATTAGCAGCTGGTACATGGGATTTGGTCACTTTCTTTGTAAATGCGTCTGGCGATTGATTAACTAATCTTTCCAAATGAATTATCTTTTAAACATCTAGTTCACATTATTTATGAGGATCTAAATTAGACAATGATAATTCATTCCAACTAATATATTTTCCCAGCTGATTGTTTTTTCTCCCCCTAAAGTTGGGAATATTAATTCATCAAAATGATAATCGGCAAAACTAGCCGTGAATAAATCTATCATCAATGGTTCTAGATACTTTATTACATATGGAGATTGAAATTCAATATAAATTCCCAACTTTCTTTGATGTCCCATTTTAGTGCGTTGTGGTGGAGCAATTATAACATATATCGCACATTCAAAAAATTCTTATATGGGAAATATTAGGTATGTGACCAAAAACCAATTATAAAGGGGAAGTTTTATTATAGCTAGTTGGCCTGATGCGAATTAGTCATGTTGCATGTAAAATAACATGTTCTCATTTTGTGTATGAACATAAGCTACAGGATGTTCAACATCAATTCTAATAGACATGCATTGTCTAAGATATAAATTCATCAACATTGTCTAGACGTATTTTCTAATTGAATAATGATAATATTATGCTCTTAATCAAATCAATTGAGCAAATATTCTTGCAAACGTCAGGTTGCAAGTTGATAATGTGACCATACTATTGATGCATCAATTATAACCATAAAATATCTAAATGGTTCACATGGTGGATATATTGGTCTACAAATATCATCTTGTATACGTTCTAGAAATGAAATCAACAAATAAAAATTCATAAGATTAAAGAATCTTCTGGTTCTTTAATGAATGTCCACATTAATTATCTATTATTTTTCGCATCATTATTGATCCGGAATGGCCCAACCAGTCATGCCAAACTATAAACATATTTTTATTTGTAAACTTCAGGTTTACAATCACATGTGTTTCAATTGTACTAACATATGTATGTACAATTTGGAGGAAAACATAAGCAATTTTTCTAATATGCATTTTTTTTTATGTGAGATTAAGCAAATTTTCTAATACAAATATTCAACAATTTCTTCATTGGTTGTCTCAACTTGATATCTATTTCAGCAAATATCTTTAAAACTTAACAAATTTCTTTGAGACTTAGAGTAATATAATACATCATCAATATAAACTTGTGTTCCTCCATATAACAATAAGGTAGCTCTTCTGGAGCCTTCAATCAACAATTACAATTAATACAAAAAAAAAAATAACACCACAATAACAAAAATGATAATAACAATTGTAATTAAAATATGCCTCAAGATTAAAAAAATTATAAATAAAAGTTCAAATTATAAATAATAACAAATCAGTGACAAGTTGGTACTGCCCTTGTAGGTGACACAGTTCTGTGAACTACTTAATAATAAAATATGCCTCAAATCACTGTAGGTGATGTTCATAAAATTAATTTAGGTGCTTTGATCAGCAATGTATTGATTATTTGTTTCTTAACCTTTGAATAGAAAATATCTTTGTTTTTATTACGAGTTTTCATTAATTTGTTTTTCATAAACCAAACTGAAAAGGGAAAAAAACGCAGACTTGAAAAATTGAGTATCTTTTATATCCTAAAAGTTGTAATATAAATATCTAATATTTATACATTTAATGTTAAACTATTTCCAAAAAAAATAAAAATATCCTTTTCTTCGATTAAAACAAAAGTTACTTAATTTCTCAAGTCTGGCTCTTTATTACTTAATTTCTATTTTCCACTTATGGTGGAATTATTATTTTGTTCAACCATAAGAAAAACTTATCGATATTGTTATTCATATATATATTTTTTTTATCTTTAGTGATGCTTGATATAAATCAGAAATATGTTTTAGCGTACGACAGGTACGTCGGTATATGACATGTACGTGGCCAATGAATTTTATCACCACAATAATAACATGAATTCTCTTATTTGCTATTATGTCCATTTTTTTTTTCTCATTATTTCTCCACTTCCGGTGAAAAGATGTGTATTTTCATCATTATCACGTCCACATCTATGAATTTGTCTAGAAATTATCATTATTATTATCTATTGATACATTCACTTCAAGGAATGAATCATAACTAATCGAACAAAATTCATAATTTTCATCAACAACTCGATAATTTTGTTCAACCATAAGGAGACAAGAAATTACTTAAAATATTTCTTGAAATCTTAATTAAATTATTGAAAAAAAAATAAATATAAATATCATGTAAAATTTGCGCATCATATAAATTTTCTTGAAAATTTCAACAGGAAAATTTCTTAAGATCTTCTTAATAAAATCTTCTTCAGGAAGATTAAATTATTGAAAAATTAAATTAAATTGTGCGCATCATATAAAATTTCTTGAAATCTTCTTCAAGAAGAACTTCTTAATATCTTTTGAAATCTTCTTCAAGAAGATCTTCTTAATATATTTTGAAATCTTCTTCGAGAAGATCAAATTATTGAAAAAATAACAAAATGAACATCATACAAAATTTGTACATCATATAAATCTTCTTTAGAAAGATTTCTTAAAATCTTCTCAGATTAATTTTTCTATATCATATATATCTTCTTCAGGAAGATTAACAAATTTGCACTTCATATAAAATTATATAAATCATACTAAACATCTTAAAATAAATGTACATAAATTGATAACTTATTCCATTTAGCAATTACTTATTGGAAGTATTATTTATTTAAATAGAATTGAAATAAAAGATATCAAAGTTACCTCGAATCTTTAATTAGTAGAGCTCTCGTGCTGATAACGTGTTATAAAATAAAGATAAACAAACAATAAACAAGATAGAGAGAACACAAGATGACAATCTCTTTATTCATATATTTCTCATGTGTCTTACATATGTACAATACAATATTACAAAGCCTCTATTTATAGGCTACAAATTGTAAATGAAAAGCCACTACAATAATAAATAAGAAATTGAATTCCAAATAGTAGTGGATATGAATTCCAATAGTATTGGGGGTAGTGGAGAATGAATGTTGGGAGTTATGGACATCCACATTAATATTTTATTCATAACATAATAAACCTTTTACGGCTTTATTGAGTAAAGTACACTAAGAATTATAATGAACTCTAAAAAGATGGCATAAAATGAATAAATTAAAAGAAGAATGAAGAGCTTATATCTAATTGGCTCGTTTATGCTAAGGCCACTTCCATGACTTTGGCCATCGATGTGGTTGTTAGTCATATTATGCAGAAATGCAATTGTTACTTCTTGATAATCAGTTTGCATTGTACAGCTAGAGAAGTGTACTTGTACTGGTAAGAGATGTTATACATTTTCATCATACTTATTTAAATAATATGAAGTTTTCACTGAAACCAAGAGGTACAAACCCAAGACACTTATTTTTCTGGTACGGTACTGGTAAGCATTAATCTATGCATATTATTGTGCTACACTCTATGGGACAATTAATTTTCTGTTAAAATAAAACCTTGTAAGAGGTTATCCTACAAAACAGCTAGGATGTTTGTATAAACAAATAAAGTTTTGCAATGACTTTTGGTTATAAAAGAAGAAATTATACTTAATTTTGTGCCAGAAGCAAGGATGATTGCGGTGTAATCATAGATTATGGAACTACAAAATACATATTAATCTAGAATCCTAGTATTAAACATTTTGCAGCTTAAGTGAGTCAAGTACACTAAAAATTATTATTAAACAATTTGGAGCTTAATTGAGAAAATATTATGCAGCTTAATAAACAATGAGAAAAGTTTCAAAAATCAAATAAATAAAATACCATTTGACCTTCTTTAGCAGTTTTCTTGATATTTGTTATAAGCTTTTTTTCTCTTGGGCTTGCAGTCCTGCCTCTCCCTTTCTATTTCTCCACTGGATCTATCAAACATTCTCTTATTGTCTCTTACCAACAAATTACAGTTTTTTGCTCCAAAATAACTAAATTAGCTTTTTATGCTTGACGAAATCACTCTCTAGAGCTTTTTCTTTTTCAACAGGTTTTAATTCTTTTGAATCCTTCATTGCAGCTCCTATAACATGCCCTTTGTTCAACTAAATAACATTTTGACTATAGTGATCCTCCTACTGCTACTGCCACTCCTACTACTGCTGCTCCTGCTACTGCTGCTCCTGCTGCTCCTACTACTACTCCTGCTCCTGCTGCTGCTGCTGCTGCTGTTGTAAACCCTGTATATCCTCTAAATCCCAAGGAAACCCTTAAACAAGCCAGTAGTTGGTCTCAGCACTCGACACTACGCTTCATTGACAGAAATCAATAGCTAGTGGCGCAACCATGCCAGAAAACTAGTACAGGGCTACAAGCTAATCATTTCCAATCTCAGCTCCACACATTTGCATCACAGACCCTACTTAACCTGTTTATTAAACTCAATCTTTCTCTCATATGACCATTAAAACAAATTCTCTTATATAAGAACATTAGAATTGGAGCTTATTCACTGCGGGCTATTGTTGAATTGATCCAATATTTGCGGATAATCGCTGCTAAAATCAACACATCAATGACCTTCTCAGAGAAAGCTCTTGAGAGATCATACAAACACACTTCCGAAATTTTGCATATAAATGTATGCTAACAAAGTTCTAACATATAGTTTGCAACATAACAAAGATATTGATGGGATGGTTAATGCATAAGAATTAAACTCCCCATTCATACCAAATATTGCAAAACACCTCTCAATTGTATGTATGACTTTATTGAAATTGGTTCTAATAACTTTCCCTTTCCTCAAGTGCAGTATCTATCAATGCAAAAGTTATGCAATTGATGGTCTGATGCAGTGTATTAAAATTCGGTTTATTCGGCCGTATATTCGTATTCGGTTGTAATCCGAATAGAAAATTTGTATTTGGTCTAATATTCGGTTCTGAATATTCGGTCTAATATTCGGTTCCAAATATATACGGTTCTGAATTTATGTGGCTATGCTGTTTTTTTTTTTGCTATGCTGCTTGTTTTCTGGTATGTTGTTGTTTATTAATATGAATTTTTATTTTAAAATCCGCATATATACATCCGAATAAAAATCCGTATATTTGACCGCATACCGTATATTCGGTATTCGGTGGCCTTCCGAATACTGCATATAAACCGAATATTAAAACACTAGTCTGATGCATACCTGCCATAAGCAAACTTTAGTCACATCATTATCTGAAGGATAATTATTTTGGGTAGTACGGTCATTCATTTTAGCTTGGTTAACGCCCAAATATTAATTACACTTCCATTGAATTAACAATAATTAAAAGTTAATATCATTATACTAGTACTTGAGCAATCAGGGCTTCATTTCAACAAACTACCCGCAGTTCGCAACATGACATTAACAATTCGAACTTGTACTGAAATCAAGTCCAAAAACCAAATTCATAGTTTGAATATTCACGGAAATCAAAATGAATCAATAGAAATTGGGAATCTGAAAAACCCATACTAGCTGAGGAGAAGAGGAATTTGCCCCAGAACCGATGAATCCATGATGAATTGGGCAAAAGCAAGAAAAGTGAGCAATGGCGAGTAGCGGTATGTTGATCGCTCAAACAGAAGCGACCATGGCGGAGGCGTTGGACAAGTAGTATCAGACGCAGGATCGCCGAGAAAAATTAAATAAAAAAACTTGCTAATCACGCATGACACGTGCTACTTACCTCAGCCGGCTCCGCAGAGAATGCACCCAAGTCCGTTCATTTAAACACTAAATTCTAGTAAAACTTTCCTCGTGGGATTATTCTGTTTAAGCAAATCGGAAATCCGTAGGACCCACTAGTATTTTTAGTTCTTATTCCTATCCCATTTACTCAGCGGAGGGCCGGAGGAGCTTTCGGCCAGAATGGGCCTGAATTGCGCAAGATGCAATTCTCAACGGTACAATTAAAAAAGGCCCGTTAAATTATTTGAAAAATAGTAAACTAATGGGCTAACCTGTGAATTCAGGTGTAGTCCCTGATTCACAGCCCATCAATTCAATATAATTTAAGAAAATTTGGGATTTATATAAACAAATTTGCAGTACATTGTATTCTTTGGAGAATGCAGCGTATAACCCATCTGCCATCTATGATCTATCCAAAGTCCAAACACTTAAAATGACCTGAAAACTTAAAACCAATTTCTTATTAGTCAAATTAATACCCCAAAATAAATATGGGCAGTACTTTCAGTTTAGATTACTGATATATATTAACTTCTATATTCAAAAAAAAAAATTCGCAACTATTATTCCGTGTGCATATAAATCATTTCATCTAAAATGTACAGATCAGATTTACCAATATCTAATGAATTTGATTAAGAAATAAAATAAGAAAAAAAAAAATTTGGTATCTCAGTCTCTTAATTATATCATATTTTTTTTTCTGGGCTGGCATGTAGAGAATCAATTTCACATGCTCCCAATAGGCTTGTGCTTAGTTGGAGGCAAATAATTGGATTTTGTATGATAATGGAAAATGTAAACAATTTAATTTGAAACAACTATTATTGGTTGGACAAATATAATTTAACAATTGGATTTTGTATGATAATTTAATAAGTATCTTACCTGCCTTTGTTTTCTGATGGATACCTCAATTATCCACACAAATAGCTGATATTTTCATATTTAAGTGAATGGCCACTGCTTGTATTTTATATTTATACAAAAAAATTGAAATAAAAACTATCATGAATTTCGGAAATAATTTTTTTTTGTTCAAACTCTCTTACAGAAATTAAGTATTCGTCTCTTCATAAAGATGAAACTCATCACCCTTTATAGACAAGTACATTTAGAAAGGACATATTTAAATTGATTTGTAATAATTAACCATTACTTTTTACTAAAACTGTTGTGTAACATAACAGCTACACAGGATATTTGCACTGTAGCTGGCGCTTTCATTTTAACTAAATGACAAGGGACCTCATTATTTTCGCACCGGCCGTCTGGCCCAATACACAATTCAATAATATGCGTATCTCGGCTGTCACAAGCTATAATTAAACTATGAATTGAAAATATAATTTAGTAAAGGAGACCAATGATGTGGCTTTATTAAGAATCATTAATTTTTGCAATATTTAAATATGATTTGTGGGTTATGTATGAATGATTAGGGACAAGATTTGGGGTCGCTTTTAGCCTTTGGATTTGGAGACAAGATTCGAGTGCCTTTTGTCCACCTTACACTTGAGAGAACATGCTAAGATGCTCCCTTTCTTAATATGATTTCATACTTCATAGGTCCGACATTTTTATTAATATCCAAAGTTTATTACAAATTAATAAATATACCAGAATAAGTGGGTATTTCGAAAATGTCCAAACCGGTCAGATTCTGACCCGTTTCCTCTTCCCCCAGAATCTGGCCAGTATTCTTTTTTTTTTTTACCCGTTTACACCCTATAAGGTAGTAGAAAGACTCAGAATCTGGCCAGTTTTTTTTTTTTTTTTTTTTGTAAGGAAGAGGAAAGATCCATATTTATAGGATGTAAATGGGTAAAAAGAAAAAAGAAACTGGTCAGATTCTGGCTTATGGAGGAAGAGAAAACCGGTCAGATTTTTCGAAATACTCATTGATTCTGGATATATTTATTAATTTGTAATTAACTTTGGATATTAGTAAAAATGTCGGTTCATAGGGTAAGGGTAGGCCTATTAAAGCCTAGCCTCTATATAGTCAAATCAATCTTATGTACCCATAATTCTATTTACATATTTAACAAAATATTATTTACCTTTCTTAATCAAACACATGGTGGCAGGTTGCCTAACATGCCGACATTTTATTATATCCAAAGTTAATTACAAAATAATAAATATACTCAAAATGCCTGACTTTTTCCAAAAATGTCAAAAACGGCCATTTTGTGGCCGGTTTTTTTTTTTTTTTTTTAGAGACATTATGAAGAGCAAGATAATGAAATCTAATTCTGAAAATTCGAATTTTTTGTTTAAATTATTTGTTAGATTACTTATTTTGATTTATAATTAGCATATTTATACTGAAATACACTATATTACTTGAAATTATGTTGAATTACACTATATTACATTAAATTACGCTAAATTACGTTAAATTACTCTAAAATACGGTAAATTTCGGTAAATTACTGTGTGTCTTCATAGTGATGTATAATTAGAAACTATTTTTTGTTTCTCTTTTATCTTCATAGTGATTTATAATTAGAAACTATATTTTTTTAAGAGACACTATGAAGAGCAAGATTGAAATCTAACACCGAAAATTCGAATTTTTTGTTTAAATTATTTGTTAGATTACTTCTTTTGATGTATAATTAGCTCTTTATACTAAAATACGCTAAATCACTTGAAATTATGTTAAATTACACTAAATGACACTAAAATACGCTAAATTCCGGTAAATTACATATGAATATGGATGATATCTTTACTAAGAAGGCGAAAAACGACGACGAAACTTCAAATGGCCATAAAACGACGCTCGAGTGTCCGATTTCAGCAAATGACCACTTTTCGGAAAGCTTGTGAAAATACGCATGCATCAGTGATTGCTATGACATTTTTTAAAATTCAGAATTGCCAAAAAACTAAGGGAAAAGCCTCAAAACTTGAGTTGAAGTTTCCGATGAAGATTTTCATTTCTATTATTCAATCTAAGTAGCTCAGTAAATTAGTTATATAATGAACTTGTAGAATACTAATTTTTACTATTTTTGAAATTTTTTACTATTTTTTATGATTTATGAAAGATGGCACAAAATCGGTCTAAGTTAGCGTAATTTTGCATAGTTTAGCGTAATTTACCGTATTTCATTATACTTAGCGAAATTAGTGTAATTTAGCGCAATTCAACATAATTTAACATAATTTAGCTTAATTTAATGTAATATAGCGTAATTCAACATAATTTCAAGTAATATAGTGTATTTTAGTATAAATATGCTAATTATAAATCAAAAGAAGTAATCTAACAAAAAAAAGTAAACAAAAAATTCGTATTTTCAGTGTTAGATTTCATTATCTTGTCTTCATAGTGTCTCTAAAAAAAAAATGGCTATTTTTGGAAAAAGTCAGACATTCTGGGTATATTTATTAATTTGTAATTAACTTTGAATATTAATAAAATGTCGGCCTATCTTGATCAGACAGTTTGAAAGAAAATCAACATATATATCTGTGTGTGTGTGTGTGGAAATGGATTATTTCTCTCTTACCCGGGACTCGTCCTGCATAAATTTTGACTATAAATTTGTGAGGAAAAGGTTTGAAATTAAAATAACACAAAATTTACGACCAAACAGAGAGGGATGAGATCCATGCAAAACTAGGCATTTTCAAATCGTAAAAAATGCTTCTTTTGACCTCCTGAAAAGAAAAAGAAAAATAAGAAAATAAGTTTTTTTGAAGGTTAAAAAATTATTTCCACATGTTTTTTCCTTTTTTCGGAAGGAAAAAATAAGAAAAAAAATTATACATAAACAATAGCAACCAACTAATAGACATCTTTGCAGATAAAAGTGTCTTTTACCGAGTCGGTAATACCAATATGTTCACAAATAACAATTTCTGTCAGTTTACTTTTAGCAATAGTTACTTTTTACTCTAGCGAATAGTGATATATTTGTATAGGTACTATCAAAATACTGAATGTTATATTAAGTGGCCCTTTTAAAAAAAAAATGACGCTAAGATTCATAAACAAATTAAACCGTGTACTTATATATAGGCACAATAATTTCTATATTTATTTTGTAAGTAGTTAAGTACTAGTAGACAAACAGGTGCAATTTTGACAATTAACTCGATTATAAATTAAAAGGTTGTCATTATGCTCTAATCTACAATACAACCTTTTTTGAAGTTGATAAATTATTAGTATTTATTTAATAGATAATTAGGCATCGGTCAATAGATAAAAAATTTACATAGCGATTTTGAGATTGGTAGGTAGAGAAATTGTGGTGGAAAGATAAGTCTGTTGAATATTAATAAATTATCATATCATTTGGTTGAGAGAGAATTTTATTGGTGCGGGACATTAAGTTGTTAACAAGGGTCACATGTCTTTTCACGACCTAGCAAACAAAGCATTTCTCAATTATTCTGGGCTTCTAGTTCTAGCTACTGCACTTGGGCTGCGGTCCCACGTGGCTCCTTTTCATTGGCGGTTGATCTCTGTGCCTACTACATCTAATTAGGCCGAAAGCAAGAATGATTTTTAGGCTCGTTACGCAGATTAATAATAAAAAAAAAATACTTATTTAAACAATCTTAACAACACTTTTTGAAATCATATAAAAATATAAAAAAAAAATAGAAATTATTTATTTGACATTTTTTATAGATTAATTATGTATCATTTTTCATGCAATTTTATTATCGTTTAATACTCCACAAAACATCTTTCAATTTGACCTTCATTTGATGAACAACGAAATGTGCAACAAATTTCATCATTTTTTATTTATAACGTGTGTATCTAGATTAATTATATTCACTTGCACGCAATTCAAAATCATAAGTTATTTTATACGGTTGTTTATTATTTTTTTGAGATAAAATGGAGGTTTGGTCTTTCAATTATAAATATTCGTAAGAATTCTTCATTTTAATTTTAAAATTGTCAAATTAATAGTTTTCAATGGATCTCATTTATTAACAAATATTACTAAAATAGTGTTTTTCGAATAACAAATATATGGATCAGAGATATAATAACATTATTTTTACCCTATTTTTGAGAGATTAATAACCAAATGAGTGCAAGAAATAAAATGTTTAGACTTGCACACTAACTACATGTTTGGTAAGTACTTTAGCGGTGCTTTAAGTATCATTAAAACGTTGTAAGACACCTAAGGCCCTGTTCGGCAACACCCATTCCCATGAAAATATATAGGAAAAATGACTTTACAGATATATTTTCCTAACAAGTGTTCGTTAGTCCGGTTACAATTCATATTTTCAATAACCTATGGGTTTTGTTCTCAATCTTTACCTCTTACTTGTGAGGAAAAAATAAATCATATCTCACCTCTGTTTTTTTTCTCAACATATGTTGCTCCGTGGAGAGCCTTGATTATTAAACAAAAAAAAAAGTATAGGGTCCAGATCTTTGTTTAAATTAAACAAAGCCCAATTTAAGTATTTGCTTAAATTAAACAAGAACATATTTCTAGTAATTTATTTCACTCATTTATATTTTATAAGAATCTGATATGTACAATTTTATTAATATGAATCAACAAATGATATTTATGCACTTAATATAGTTTGATGTTAGAATTAAATTTTCTACAAAAAAAATTGTAATGTATAGTCAATTCACTTATTTATCACTTTGCACTTTGCAGTGTGTTCAGTTCACTTTAATTGATATTACTTTGCATTGTACAGTCAATTCACTCATTTAAATTTTTTGAGAATCTGATATATACAATTATATTGATCATAATCAGTAATTAGTAACTTCAAATAGCATTTCAACAATACAATAATAATTGAACAAACACAAAACTAAAAATAATTAAACAAAACATAATTTAAAAATACAAGAAATTTTAATTGAACAAAACACAAGACAAATTTTTAAGTTAAATTCATATTCTAACGTAAAACATAATCATTCCAATATCCTAACAATTTTCCCGTACATTTGCTGAACACCTATATTCTAGAATTTCTCATGAGTAAAATGACTTTGGTTTTGACAAATTGCAATTCCTACACTACTACAAAAAAAGAGATTATACACGGACAATAAAGGAAGAGCTACACGGATTTCCTACCGTGTTTAAATCGAGGGTGTACGATTAGTTCAATAACTACACACGGACTTTTGGCCGTGTGCAATTTTAAAGATTCTACACGTATAACTTCACAAACAGCCGTGTACAAAGACCAGAATGTGTCGCGCTCCATTTACCGAGCTACACGGATATTACCTAAAAAACCGTGTACGATTCTTTTTGTACACGGCCTTTGAACTAAAAAACCGTGTAGCATGACTCTTTCTACACGGACATTTAGTTAAATGTCCGTGTAGCTCTCCTCTTTCTACACGGACATTTAAATAAATGACCGTGTAGCTATCTTTTTTCTACACGGACTTTAGTTAAATATCCGTGTAGAAAGTACATTTTTTTTTTTTTTTGTATTTTTTGTTTTTCGGCTAGCCTCCAGTTTTGCTAGCCATTTTTGTTACAGAACTATATATTCCAGATTTCATATAAGAAATCCATATTTTCCAGATTAGCAATAAATCCATATTAGCAAGAAATTCATATTTTTCAGATTAGCCAGAAATCCATATTCAATAAATTATACAATATTCATATACACCAAATTATACAAAATTATGCAAATCCATATCGAGGATTACAAAATTCCATGGCAAACCACCTTGCCCACATGCACCGCACATCGTCGATCTGATCCGAAGAGTAATGATCTTGCTTTGTCACATTCTACAAAATTATAATTTTATAATAGTTAGTATTTCAGAAAAGGTAGATATCAATTGCTTATTATATAGGAAATTCATATGAAGTACATACCGCTTTTGGAAATTCGAATTGTATTCTTTCGACAAAGTCAAACATGAATATCATCGTGTAATAAGCGCATTCCCAACCCTCCTTCTGTTGCGGGCTCTGAAATTTACATTTAGCGGCATTTGTTAGAATGACAATAATTTTTTTAACAAGATATGAAATTTCTAACTCATAAAGTGTGCTCACCACCATGTACTTCCAATTCAACTTGCTTTTCTTGCGCGTGCCCGTGCTATCTGATCCTCCCTCTTTAATATATTTCACAAAAGCCCTTACAAAAGTGAGTGAATGTAATTAGCAATTTTATAATTTGATATGATTGAAAGAAATGCAAACCTATAGAATTATTATTGCTTACTTATTCACAAAAGGCAAGATAACTTTGCACTTGGCGGCAGCCGCGGTCCTTCCTACTGGCTTACAAGAATCAATAATTATGCCCACACTTAAGTACGGCACAATGAGAATCGTGCACCAATGTTTGCTGTTGGATCGAGGAGAAGAATTATAGTACTTTAGCATATAAAAGTCACACGAGTATTTGCTATGATTGATGGTGTGATTTCATTTTTTTATGTTTAACTTTTAATTCCTTTATACAATTCTTTAATTAAAATATAAACAACAAATAAGTTAAGATTAGAACTAACCCCTCGTGGTATGGCATGAGAATGAATTTCTTCTCCTCCGCCTTAGCACGATGCATCGCAGAACACATGTACTCGATAGCCATATCCGGATAATATGTCGCTGCCGTAGAACTCACTTTCTCGGGGTCCAGAAACACGCACAAGTTCTTCCTTTCAACCATCTCATCACAGTTTCGGACTAGCTTCCTGAAAACTCATCATATTGTAATTAGAATATATATTTGAGTTCTATACAATAATGAAAATATTTTAATATCACTAACATGAGGAAAATGGTGATGTGTGAAACATCGAGCCATTTGTCGGATGACGAGTGGTGGAAGAGGTCCTTGAAGTCTCTAAACGACAGCAGGAGCTGCCTGCCTTCGTGTAGAAACATCCCAGGTGGGACAGGGATGATGATAGCCTCCATGCCGTCGGGCGCCGTCATCAAGTAGTCGTGGAGAAGGCGCAAATCATTGGGCAAACGGCTGTATTCTTCTTCTGTGACCATAGGACGGGGCGGTGATTGTGGCGCGTCAGGCGCGATGTCGCAAGCCACCTCCTGACGTACCGGTGAGAGAGCCGTACCGGTAACATCATCTCCTCGTGTCTGTATCAAGTTATAGATGTATTATTCTAGTATTTCAAAAAGAATGAGTTGAATGTAAAAAATAAATGAATTTTTTATGAATTACCTGATCCAAAACAATCTGACTCTTGGGCCATTGGACAAATGACATCCGTGCGTCATCAAGAACAACCGCGTCGTCGGTAGGGACAGGAAGGGGTACGCGCTGCCATCCATCCACGACTAACTCAACCTGCACGCATGCATGGTCGGGTCTTAGCTGAGTATTGTGTACACTTTTGGCGAGTGGATGTACAACGCCCTTAGCAACGATCATAGAAACACTGCCGTTCCGCAGGACGAGGTCGCATGCTCTGGGGTCCTGCAAATTTATAGAAAAGTTGTTTATTCTAGTGATGCGATATTGTCCAACAAGGTTGCAAACAGGTTTTAAATACCTTTAGATTATGAAGAAGTATTGATTACCTTGAGATTATCCAAATCGTCGTTCGCGCCCCAAGTGCCGGATGCTTGACTACTTCGCCGAATTCCCGGCGAAATGGGAGGTGGTTGCTCGGATGGCTGCGTAGTTGCTGATCTAATTTGTGTCAACATTGCTTCCATCTCAGCAAACCTTGCGTCGTACTCTTTGCTCACCTCCGCGCGTATCTGCGCAACTATCTCGTCTTTGTTTACCTTGGCACGAGATTTTCTTCGAGGTTTCTCTCCCTCCACTCGGAACACCTCCTTCCAGCCCCTGTAGACCCCTACACCCCTTACTCGACCCGGGTGTTCTGGATTCTCGAGCGCCGCGGACAAGGAATCATTTTGTCGATCGACACTCCGGGCACCCGAGTTGACCTCCTCCTCCACTTCCAACTGTTCAAGTAGAAGAATTAGTTAAAGCAAAAGAACAATTGACGTACTTTCGGAGTTATAAATGACTCTTACCATTCTTTGAGCCACGCTTTGCAACTCCGTTGGGAGTACTATCCTCCCGTCAGCGGTTACCTCGGCTCTACCCATGACCCAATCTTTGCCCCTAGGATTTTGGATCCTAACCACGGGTGAGTCAGAATCCTTGTTCGCATCCAGGACTTTCCTCCATTCTGCCGACTTACCCTCGTAACCACCTGACCCTAGATGGTGTGGATACTTGTTAAAGGCAACGGTCCTCCTGCCTTTATCACTCTTTGCCTTCACGGAAACAAGACAATAACGATCAGTTAGTTTTAGAAAGATAAGTACAAATCGAGAAAGAATAAGCATAAATTTGGCACGAGTTAGATACCTGGAACTCTTCAGTAGACTTCAAAACTTGATACGCATCCCAGTCCTCTTGTTTTAGCCATTTGTAGTAGCCGACCGGATTTCTCCCTTTCTCCATGAACTCCGTCTTCAACGTGCTCTTGTATTGCTTCCATCCATTGTTCATAATCTTCAACGTCTTATTCTTTGGAACATCACTCTGGATGTTCCATTGAGCCTGATTGACACAAAAATTTAGTGTATTTAAATATAGATCATACATAAGTGAAAATTCAAGAGAAGAGTTGTTAGGCACTTTACCTTCACCGTGTTCCACCACTCGTCCTTCACCTCTTTCTCGAAATGATCCCATCTCTCAACAAGGATACTCGCATTTTGTTTCACGAAGCTCGTACACCAATTTGAGTATTTCAGCCGTTCTGGTCCCTGCGCACGCCCGTCCTCTGTGAACCAGATTTTGGGTTGGGTCTGCTCAGAATGGCTCGTGCACATTGTAGGCCCTCTTCTCCTTCTTTCTGACGAGGCAGTAGCTTGCTGCTCCTCTTCTTCCATCATATCCTCGTACTCATTTTCATTCGACATGGTGCTGCATGAAATTAAAGATCAAATCATTTGACATATAACCTAGATTAATCAACCAACTTTTGACATATAACCTATATTCATCAAGAGATTAATCAATCACTTGTTGACATATATCCTAGATTATTTGAATTAACCTACATAGAAACAAATTGATCAATTACTATTCCAGTAGATGAGTTATTTAATCAACCAACTCCTTGCTAATTAACCTCTTTAATTGATCCCTCCACGAAAGATGAGTTATTTAAAACAAATTGATCAATTACTATTACCAGTAGATATTCTTATAAGAAAGGGAGGAGTAAAATTTAGATATCTATATGATATTTCTCCCTTCATCATTAATCAACTAACATTACATAACAAATTTTATAATTCCAACACATAGAAACATAAAAAAAAAATAAACTACTATAGCTAGCTAATAACTCCATGTAAATAAGTAGCAGCAATTTCCTATAGGAGAAACCAGTAAGAATCATCTCTGAAGAAGTGGCCGACTACAAATACCAACCATGTCTAACGGGTTCAAACCCAATAAGAAAAATAACGAGAGAGAGAGAGCTAACCACGGGTGAGAGAGACCACTGGTTAGAGAGAGAGAGACCGAGGTGGAGAGAGACCGAGGCGGCGAGGCGGCGAGGCGGCGAGGCGGGAAGGCGGTGAAGAGCTCGGAGAAGGCTCAGCAAAATCTTCTCTGTGAGGGTTTTTGAAACTGATGTGTATTCTCTTTTCGGACTTGTGAAAATTTTGGAAGAGAAGGATTTCGAATAATAGTGTTTTTCTCATTATACACGGACTTTTAACTTAAAAGACCGTGTACAAATATCTTTATACACGGACTTTAGTCTAAAGGCCGTGTGCAATACCCTTTCTACACGGACATATAGCTAAAAGGCCGTGTAGCTCTCTACCCTTTCTACACGGACTATTAGCTAAAAGGCCGTGTACCTCTCTACCCTTTCTACACGGACTTTTAGCTAAATGTCCGTGTATAAATTGGTCCGACAGGTGGGTCCCAGGTTCAGTAAAGTTCTCTGAATGGTTGCGGGCCGCAATACTTCATATGACAATTTTAACTAATATTTATTTTAACTAATATTAACTAATATTTATTTTAACTAATATTAAATGTTTGATAAAGTTGAACATATTATTTTAAACATAATATTTTCATTAAACATAATCCTTCCTTAAATATTTTAACTAATATTAAATATTTTAACTAATATTTAGTGAAAACTAATATTTTAACTAATATTTATTTTAACTAATATTTATTTTAACTAATATTAAATGTTTGATAAAGTTGAACATAATATTTTCATTAAACATAATCCTTCCTTAAATATTTTAACTAATATTAAATATTTTAACTAATATTTAGTGAAAACTAATATTTTAACTAATATTTATTTTATTTTATTATTAAATGTTTTAACTAATATTTTCAAAAACTAATACTAATATTTGATAATATTATAAGCATTAAACATAATCCTTCATTGTAAGCATTAAACTAATATTTGATAATATTTGATAATATTTGATAATACTATTACTCGCATTATGCTTTTTTCTTTTTTTCCCTCTTTTTTTCCTTTTTATTTGATATATTACAAGCTAAAGTTGCAATATTACAAGCTACACAGTCTTAACAAAATAAATATTACACATTATGCTTTTTTTTTCCTTTTTCTCCTTTTTTCCACTATTTGAACGGTACCCTCGGCCCATAATCCTTTATTGTGGTCGGACCGCATGTAGTCAGCTTCGTCTACCCCTTCAAGTGTTGCTACCTCAGTTTGCACATCGGTACAAAATGGAGGTACTTCGTCGAACTGGTCGTACTCTTCTTCATCGACGACATTTTCTACCCCGACAATCCTTCTTTTTCCGGATAGGACGACGCTCAACCTATCATCACTCGGGTCTTGTACATAAAAGACTTGGGTGGCTTGCTTGGCGAGTATAAACGGATCGTCAACGTGCCCAACCCTGTTTAAATCAACGAGTGTGAACCCGTCGTTATCAACTTTAACACCTCGGTCTTCGACCCATTGACACCGAAACACGGGAATGCTCAGGCGAGGACTGTAAATGAGCTCCCAAATTTCTTGAATAACGCCATAATATGACTTTGATGCTATTACAGCCCGGCCATCTCCGGATCTACTGAATTCTTGAGAGGTCGCCACCAACGTCACCCCACTGTTTTGCATCGTGCTCTTATCACTCTGGGATTTAGTATAAAATGTATATCCGTTAATCTCGTATCCTTGGAATGTTCTAACAACAATTTGGGGTCCTGCGCCAAGTAGTTTAACAATTTCAGGTACGGGGTGTGACTGCACTCTTTCTTTCAGCCATCCTATAAAAGAACGATTATGCTCGTTAGTAAGCCACTTCTGACTCCTCGTGTAGTTTTGTTGTTGAAGGATTGTCATGTGCTCATCTATATAGGGAGCAACATCTGTCATGTGTTGTAGTACAATAAAATGTGCCTTTTGTAGTTCATTTAGATCAGCAACTACGGCTCTCAACCCAATTGTCCCGACTCCTTGGAGCCTTCCCTCGTATCGAGATTTTGGAACGCCAATAGGATCCACACCGGTCAAGTAGTTGGTGCAAAAATCAACCACCTCCTCCGTAGAATATCCTTCTATAATGCTGCCTTCGGGTCGATGTCGGTTCCTTACGTATTTTTTCAAGATGCCCATGTATCTCTCGAATGGATACATATACCGAAGGAACACGGGACCACAAATCTTAATTTCTCTCACAAGATGAACAACAAGGTGAACCATGACATCGAAAAAAGATGGCGGAAAATACATCTCAAGTTGGCAAAGAGTAACGACGACCTCCTTTTGCAAAGAGTCCAATTTTAGAGGGTCTATCACTTTGGAATTTATTGCATTGAAGAAAGAACAAAGCTTCGTAATGGTTTGACGAACGTGCTTTGGTAAAATTCCCCGAATTGCAACCGGAATTATATGTGTCAGTAAAACATGACAGTCGTGAGATTTCAGACCGACCAGTTTCAAGTCCTTCATCGACACCAACTTCTTAATATTCGAAGAATATCCTGATGGGACTTTTATACCATTGAGGCATTCACAGAAGCTTGTTTTCTCTTTCTTTGACATTGTGCACAGTGCGGGGGGTAGGTATGTGCGCTTCCCTTTCTCCTGCGGTGCGAGCTCGGGTCGTATTCCCATCTCTACCATGTCTTTTCTCACTTTAATACCATCTTTCGTCTTCCCCGGAATGTTCAATAATAAACCAATTAAACTGTCACAGACATTTTTTTCGACATGCATGACATCTAGGCAATGCCTCACTTCTAAATATTTCCAGTACGGTAGCTCCCAAAATATGGACCTCTTTTTCCAAATATTCTTCGGTAGTGCTTTGGCGCATTTTCCAAAAACAACATCAATGTTTTTTACCCGTTCGAAGACACTCTCCCCGTCTAATGGATGACGAGCCACTCCAAGCTCAATTTTCCCGTTGAATGCCATCTTCTTCTTACGATATGGGTGATTAATAGGAAGAAACCTACGATGCCCCATGAATACATTCTTTTGACAATTTTTCAACCTCAGCACCTGCGTGTCATCTTCACAGATCGGGCACGCTTTTGCTCCTTTACAAGTGTAACCCGACAAATTCCCGTACGCGGGGAAATCATTTACGGTGCAAAATACCATGGCCCGCAAGGTAAAGGTCTCTTTCATATACGCATCCCACACCGGGACGCCATCACGCCACAATTTTTGGAGGTCCTCGATTAATGGTGCGAGATATACATCTATGTCATTTCCGGGTTGTCTGGGTCCTTGGATTAGTAATGACATCATTATATATCTGCGTTTCATGCACAACCAAGGAGGAAGATTGTAGATGCATAAAAGAACTGGCCAAGTACTGTGCCGACTGCTCATACTTCCAAACGGACTCATTCCATCTGAGCTCACCACAATCCTAAGGTTCCGCGGTTCAGAACCAAATTCTTTGAAATGTCTGTCAATGTTTCTCCATTGAGGAGAATCAGCCGGGTGCCTTAGTTTACCGTCATTTTTGCGCTCTTCTTCGTGCCAGCGCAATAATTTTGCATCTTTGGGATTCGCAAACAACCGTTTGAATCTCGGTATTATCGGCAAATACCACAACACCTTAGCCGGAGGTCGGCCACTTGTGTCCTCGTTACAATCATCAGTGTCCTGGTCCTTACGACGTTTATATCGTGAAACACCGCATTTAAGACAGACATGCATGGCCTCGTACTCGTTACGATACAATACACAGTCATTCGGACATGCATGTATTCTTTCGATCTTCAACCCCATTGGACATATCAACTTCTTTGCCTGATATGTTGTACCGGGTAACTCGTTGTTATCTGGGAGCATTTCTCCTAAAATCTGTAATAAGGACGTGAAACTCTTATCGCTCCAACCATTGTCTGCTTTTAAGTTTAATAATTTCAACACAGCTGACAGTTTTGTAATTTGGTACACCCGGGATACAACGGCTTCTTAGATTCATTAGACAAATTTTGAAATTTATCATAATTTTTATCACTAATTTCATCTTCCACATCACGTAACATATCCTCCAAATTTTCAGTAAACTCGTGTTCTACATTTTCATCAAAATTCCTCTCCATCTCATCATCGTCATTTTCGGGTTCGACGTTAATATCAGAATATTCGGCACTCTCATAATCCTCGTTCCAATCAAGTTCAAAATTATCAGAAATTCCAACATTCTCATCATTCAATTCACGATTACAATCCTTTTTGGCACTACTACTTTCCCCAAATTTCTCACCATGCATGAACCAACATGTATATCTCTTCTTAAATCCCCGACAAATCAAATGAGCTCTAATTTCTTCGATGTCCAAAAATCTTAATAAATTTTTACAATCTTTACAAGGACATAAAATGTCTTCTTCTTTTTATTCACTCTATAACTCTCAGCAAATTTTATAAACTCATCAACGCGAACCAAATATTCTTCACTGTCACGTCGCATTTCATACATCCAGCTTCGATCCATCTGTAAATTAAATTAAAAAAATGATTTGATCAATTAATCATGCATGGTCAACATTCTCCTTCGTGTACAAAATTTTGGGCTTACAAAGGGCCGGTTTACAATCCTAACCCACTCTTTGAATATTATGTCTCATATGTGAACACATATTAGCGAGATTTAATTAGTATTTGAGAAAAATTCGGCAGCATTTCCCCTTAACTCCCCAAGTATGCGTACGAACCACATACTCGTAGGAGCAATAAGGGAAAATACTGTCGAACTTTCCTCAAATACTAATTAAATCCCGCTAATATGTGTTCACATCCTAAATGAGACATAATATTCAAAGAGCAGTCCCAAAACGGGGACTATCCAAAATTAATCCCTATTGGATTAATTTTGAACGGGCATGGACCTAAAAGCATCTAAAGGTCGGTTATTGGACCACAATACGTACACTAATTAATTACATCTAAATTAAGAATTCAAGAATGCATGAAATGACCTAATTAAATAAGCCTAAATAACAGAAAATTAGAGAAAGAAAATGATTTAAATACATATTACTAACCTTAGAAAGATGGAGAGGAGAAAATACAAACTTAATTCAAAGATCTCAGATCTCAGCTGCTGGCCTCGATCAATTCGCAGAAATAAAAAGCTCAGTTCGAGATGTATGAACTAAAAACTTGATCAAAACGGCGCTCTGGAAGGGAAGATAATAAAACCCTACACTATTATACACGGCTATTTACTTATATATCCGTGTAGCTCTCCACCTATTTCTACACGGCTTTTTAGTTATAAAGCCGTGTACAATTATACGAATTCTACACGGCTATATTATCAAAAGCCGTGTATAATGTTCCTACACGGATAATTAGTTATAAACCGTGTAGCTCTCTCAATTATTTGCACACCCACTTCTTTACACACGGATTTGTGGTTTCTAATAAACCGTGTAGCTCTCTCTAATAATTCTACACTGATTATTAACTAATTATCGTGTAGAAATCGTGTAGATCTTTTGGACTCATGTTTGGTACACTGTTTTAATATAATTGCCAAATCCGTGTACAATGTGCAGTGTACAAAGCCAGTTTTGTAGTAGTGCTATTCCCATATTGAAAAATCTCACACCCATAAAATTTTCATATTGCCGAACAGGCCTAATAGAAGTGCCTTTTTACACTGAAAACGAAAGTACTTCAGGGAAATTTAAACCATTTCATAAAGTGAATTGAATTTTTGACACATTTTTTTCTAACAACTTCACTTTATATAAAAATAATTTGTCCTTATATAAGAACAAAAGTACTTCACTACTACCCATAATAACAATATTGAGGAATTGTTCAAGCATTTATTTGTTTTCAGCATATTTCTCTAGCTACTCTATACATGAATCAGACAAATACCGAAATTATTCATGTATTTTATAAGTTATTTTATCTTATTCACATAATTTTATTTGCTTTATGTAAAAGCTAGAATTGTGTTCTACTTGTGTTCATGATAAGAAAATGAATTATATTTGAGTTAGATCTGTATATTATCCCAGTCATTTAATTTAACTCTCGCCGAATTAGTCTCAAATTCTTAATTTGTTACTATGCCACTATTATACACCAACCTTTTAAAGAATGGGGATCACTCGACAATTTATTTTTATTTTGACAATCTTAATAATCTTCAGAAATAAAGATGAATTATTTTGAACTCTATAACATTATGGACATGATTTATATTATTAACATACAATGTCTATAAAAAACAACGACTTTTATGCCCATTTGAAATTTATAAGGGAAGAATGACTGTTTTGGAATCTTTTGATTTTTCAATAGAATGGAGCCAGGAGGAACAATTGAGTCTGAACAATGCGCAAGTTTCTCATGGATCTGCTTCTCCATGATATAAATTCCTGTGTTTTGGAGGGTATGCATGCATTATTTTACCTGCCAGGGATGCACTAGGTATTTCCAGAATTTTATAAGCATGTCAGTTTATTTGACTTGAACTTTTACCAGTATTATATGTACTCCTTACCAGCCACTGCTAAGTTCTAAAAAAAAAAAACAAGAAATTACCAGTATCAGGTTATCACTGGCACTATCTCATCCCCAAAAACTTCACTGAGACTGTGATAAGTAAATTTTTTATC
>JAJGRW010001008.1:110579-217776 GCA_025461045.1 Carex parvula | reverse complement strand
ATTTTAACCCTCCTCTATTGGTATATACCATCCCACAGTAGATTGGGTGTATTTTTCTGTAAAGTACAAAAGATCCACAAATAATTGTATTGTATAAGTTGACTAATAAGCGGACTGAAAGAGTAAGTTACCTCAATGGCAGAGCCGATTAGCTGGATGAGGCGGTCAAAAACACTTGTTTTCTCTGCCTCAAAAGACTTCCAGTTCAGGAGGCACTTGTAAATGGTAGCTGCTGCAACTGGCTTGCCCTGGCTAAATCCAAGATTCTTACCCACACAGTTTATGAGCGTATCAACGGTCTCCTGCCCAATCAAATTATATTAGAACCAATCAAAATTAAAATCAAACAAATTTTTGCAACTGATGCAAGTACATGGAGCTTAGTTCTTACAAAACAAAGTTAAACATCCAGCCTTTAGCGCATTTTCGAAAATTAATGAATTTTTTTTTTATTTGTTTTGTACATGCCTACCTGAACTGTTTTTTCTTATACTTAACAGAAAAGACTGTCTTCTTGGTCCTTCACAAAAAAAAAAACAAGCAGCAGCAAAAGTTAAGATATACATACATGCTGCCTCTCTGTGAAAGTTCTCTTCAACTTGGATTCGTTATTTGCATGATCCTTCATAACTGGAGGTGCACTCTGAGGCTCCTGTATAGATAGAGGAAAAAAACACCATTAAGAATAAAATAAAAGAATATCAATTTTCAGCAATCTCAAGAGGACAAAAAATGGTTTAGTGTTGACCTTTGGTTCCTCAACAGTCTCGTGGAAACCATTCGCCACTACCTAAGAACAGTGAAAGGAGAAGAAGACAAGACAAAGTATCAGAAAATGTAGAAATGAATAAGCCAGAACATAACAAGAAAGAAATCATACTCGTACCTTAAAAAAAAAAACATTTATCCCACAAGGACAACTACTAAAATGTGTTGATTAATATTCTCTTAATTTTGCATAACTTTGTTGTATGAATTTAACTATCATGTTCTCCAAGCACTGGGGGTGATTTCTGGGCTGCGACCCCCATCTCATGCTCAAAAAGAGAAAAAAAAATTACATACAGCCAAGCCAATTTGTTGGTTTTGTGTTTTATAATTCATATCAATCTCAATGATTAAAAGAGAAATTCTATTTATGTAACTTCTATCCGAAGATTCCCAGTCAAATTTCACCAGCAATAAGAGTTAATATTTGCTCTTTTTTATCGATAGATAACAGCAATTCAATATTTTAGGGGCATACATGTCAGAAAAAAAAAAAAATTGTTAAATCATAGTAGGAATACCTGTCGCTCTGGAGTAACTGGAATTGATAGGTGTTCTGACATGCTTTTGACTGGTTGTGGATTCAAGACCTGTTGCCTGAGTATTTTATCCTCTGTTCCATAGTTGCTAACCTCTCCTTAAGCCTGGATAATAAAAAACATCCATCAAGTCAAAAATAAAAACATAAAATGGGGCGGAATGTTGTCCTCCTTGAGATGAATATTTGAAAATGAAGAAAAATAATAAAGAAGAACCTTTGCATGGCCTTATTGAGGTCATCAATTTTGGACTCAGCATCAATTGCCTTTTTCAGTCTCTCCTCACTGATTTTGCTGGTTTCTTCGTACTTCTTCTCTGCTTCATCTATCTTCTTCTCGAGTGAACCAACCAAAGCCTATCAAACAAGCAGTGCAGGAAATTATGGGATCTATAACTCAAAACATCAATTAACAATTCAAGCAACACCGGCATATACACCTTATATCATAATCGGGTAATGGCAGGGTACCTTCTTATAAAAAATCCAGGCCAAAATGATATGTTTTGATCGACTTGTTTTTGGTTAAGGTTTCTCCCAACTAAGTTAAATCAGTTGCTTTTTTGGCAACTGATTTAAATATTCATCAGACCTATGAATTATACAACAGAACATATGTACCAACCTTGAGGTTCTCATTTTCATCTCGGAGTTTATCCATGAGTTCAGTGTCAATAACAGGTACTTCTTTAACAATAGGCTCAACCTCAGCAGCCTTTTTCACAGCCACGCGCTCCTTTGCCAGCTCTTCTTTAGTTTCTTTGTACTTCACTTGCACATCTTCCAGTGCCGCTTGCAACTTAGATGTTTCTTCCTTTTTCTGCTCTGCCAATTTTTCCTACACAATAAAAGAAATGGAAGATAGAGTTCACTTATATCGCATTGTTTCATGATGACTGAATACGTGTGAAATAAAAGATTCATTGCTATTGCTATTTAATTGAAGTTGGAAACTTTTAGTTTAGTGTGACAAAACTTATGGGAAAATTTGGACTTTCTTTGATTTGAAGTATAATAATCAGGGGGTGCCTAAGAATATTTATGACAGATATACAATTGAAGTAACTGGTCATAAATATACATATTCCTTTTGTTTACTTACACGCAGTTGTTTTTCCAGGGTATATTTCCACCGAAGTTCTTCAACTTCTTTCTCCAGCTTGTTTTTGGCAGCTTGCAATGCACCAGTTTCTTTTGCAGCCTAGTAAAAAAGATAGCGAAGTAAAGGAATTAGATAGAAAATCAAAACATAAATCAAGAGTGGCTTGCTGCGGTTTTACAGCATACATTAACACAGCAATGATGCAACTGAACCCTGTTCAACATAGATTTACAAGTACCATGATCAGACAGGTACAACCGCTATGCAGTACGATTTTTTCAAGGATTACTATACCACCCAGTGTGGTACACTGTGGCTTGTACTCTTAACTAATGAAAGAAATTCATACTACCAGGAGATATATAGAAGGCTAACTAGCTACGGAGGAAAAAAGAAAGAAAGACGGGGAACTTCATACCATTTTTAGCTTGCGAAGCTCTTTCCTTGCAACTCTTCCTCTCCAGGCGCATTGTGTAGCAAGTGTAGCCTTCCTTGTTCTTGAATAGTGTAATCGCGCCAAGTATTGCCGGCAGCAACTCTGTACGAGAAAACTTCATTACAATAATCTAAATGCTGGAGTTGTTTACGTTTTAGATAGTAAACAACTGCTAGTTAGAAAAATATGCATAGTACAATTTGGGATAGATTTTGCTCTAAAGAAGTTTCTAGGATGACATTCCGATTTTGTTAATACAAAAAAGGAAGTTATCTTTTCTACCCCCTTATCTTGTAGTAATTTCCTTTTTGAATTACTAGGTTTTTCTAGTTCCCTCTTCAGAATCCAGTCTGACAGGCCTTCTGATAATCTGGAGGAAGGCAAGAATAAGAGTCCGTATCCTTTGAGGTAACAGAATATTTCTGTTTAGATTTGCACCGTCAGATCAGAATCCGGTCTGAGATGGAATGCACGGGTTCCTTTAATATTCATGCGGATTATGATTGAACGGTCCAAATCTAAACGGAAATATTCTGCTACCTTAGGTGATATGAATTCGCATGAATAACCCTCAATCTTGAATCATCATTCCACTAAAACTGAATGTTCCTACCATGGATACACTGTCACTGATAAGTTTACAGGTGTATTTGTCCAGAAGGTCAAGTTCACAGACAACAGATGTAAAACAAGAGCAAGTTTGCCATCCAGAGAGAGAGAATGAGAGAGATTCTCTCTGTTCTAGTGTTCATTTAAGATACCTGAATGATGATGGAGGCCTTCCTCTGGCGCCTGAAAAGGAGCTCTTTACGAGCAACCATACCACGAAGACCAGATTGAACAGCAATAGCAGAGGAAACAAGCTGTTTGTAATTTTTCTGCGCATAGTACATCCGATAGTACGTCTGTAACTTGAGAGAAGCTGCCTCTCTGCGCAAGTCTTTGTAAACTTTCCTTGCATTTTCCCCTTTAAGGATTAAAAATTTTAAACACATGTCATATACCATACTAATATTAAAGATACTAGCATTCGAAGAAGACAAGAGCTTAATTTTTCATAAGTGCATATACCTCTGCAAATCGTCTGGATCTGAATGGCAGCTTTTCTGATAAAAACAAAACTCTTGCGGGCAAGGTATGAGCGCACCTTCCTTTGTATTAGGTTAGCGGCTGTTCCTAGAACCTCATTTCTGCATGCATCTAGCTCCGCCATCTGGCCAGCACGGAGAAAGACTTTTGTTTTTCCAATCTGTTGTTTTTTTCACAGTATTACTGAATTATTGAAAAGAATGATACAGTTGACAATAAATGTAAAATGTGGGAATTTTTTTTATATGACTCTATATGATTCTCTCTTCATATACTTACTTGTTGTTTACTTGAGGCATTTTTGTGACTGGCTCACAATTTATTCTTTTCCAATATTCATTTGCTTTGTTGCTCTTTCTTCGGGACTTACCATAACTACTCAGCTTTGAAAAAAAATTGATTTCTCTGCTGAGTTTAGATCCTAAAATGTGGATAATTTAGTATAAATTTAACATTTACGATATGTTTTCTACCAATAATATGAAGCCATGGTAATAAACAGTTTGGAAACAAAAAAAAATTAATAAAATATGGTCAAAGATAGTGGAAAGCTTGCCTGATAACCTTGAAGATTAGCCTTCTCTAACAATGTTTTTACAGCAGCAATCTCATCCATACTGCAAAAGATTAATCAAAGCAACAATTACTCACATGCGAGCAAAAAGAATGTAGTGTAGCTTCATATTAAAAAATTTTGGGGTGTTTCATATTAAACCCTTTCAGTTTTTTAACTAAATAACAGTATTATCCCAAACAACTCTGATTTACAAGTCGCCACTAATCCACGTATTAAGGATACTGCAGGCATTTCGAGAGATGCATGCTGTATTTCAGCATTCTGGGTTTATTCTGATATAGAGGGCCCCATTTAAATAAAAATAAAAATAATAAGCCATACCTTCCAGTCAAAACATCTGGTGCAAGCAGGCCAAAACGATCAATGAATTCATAAAAGGTTCTCCGAGTTGGATAACCAGCACAGCTGATCCTGATCGCCTCCATAACACCCTTAAACAGCCAAACCATGTGTTACAAGTTGCCCAGAAAAAGGATACCATAAAAGAAATAAATTCTGCACCGTCAATTTACAACTTTGTATCAACAGTTAATCCTACAATTGATTGTTCTATGATGCTAATTTTTCATTCCTATTGGTTCTTACCCCACATCTGAGTTGCTGGAGGACATTTTGATTTTCAAAAATAGATGGCTTCAGCAGATTGTTGGGCTTCACACATCTAATGTAGTGCGGTTCAGTCGTGCTCAGTGTTTCTAGAAGAGCTTGCAGTTGTTGCTGCCATCAAATCATAACAAATTGTTCAATTCAAAGAAAAGTGTAATACTCAAGAAACAGTTTCAGACCCAAATATCACATATTTTGGTACTCCAGAAGTGTAATACTAGCTCATTGCCTTATGCAGCATATAGTGCATGCATGCTGCTCAGATCAAGATTGGTATTACTAGGTAAATGGTCAAATATTCATTCTGAACTTGGCACAGTCAAGAAAAGGTTTCCCAAAGAAAAGCCAAGCTTTCGCATTACGGTTGTCTTATAAACTATAATGCATTGAAAGCATGGAAGAGTATGTCAAACCTTAAATCTTGCACCAATTGATGAGAACTTTGAAGATTTCGAGGAGTCCTCAGAAGGAGCAAATAGGCTAGAAACAAAGCTGCATTGGGAGGCATAGAGCGTTGCTTGATGCTCAGCAATCACATAATCCTTGTTCTTATCTAGAAACAAGTCCGTCTGATATGTTACCTGAATATAAGCCAGAGATGTGATCAATTTTTAATTATGTCTCTTCTTAATTAATTAACAAGAAAAAAAAAATCATTTTGGTCGGCAGAGTTTGAAACTCAGTTCTTTAGTATGCTCGACTTTTTAGATGTTAAAAGAGATATTGAAAAAAAAAAAAAACAAATTGTAAGGACACTGCAAAGAAATTTACAGATAATTGGTAGCAGTTTACAAATTCTTCTCAAATAAAGGTTGACTGAGAGGAAAGCACGAAGAGCACTTACATCACCAGCATAGTGACAAATAGTGAAATCTGTGCGTGACAGCTTTGGCTTGACAAATCGCTTGTGGTTCTTAAAAGTAGTGTACAACTTCTGTGCAAATGTTTCATGCGTAGATCTTGGAAGCATACTGTATTCATGATTACAAAAATAATCAGGTTAAAATTACAATATATGCAAAAAGAAAACAAATACAACTACAAAAAAAGAGTATTGAGGATTTAATTTTAAGAATGACGCACCAACACTCATCAAGAAGAGAAATAATCCCTCCAGGTTTCTGAAGCACAAATGAAAGTCAAAGATGTCAATAGTAATAATCTAATATACAATATTTTTAGCAAAAATAGAGATACTTCTTTCAAGTCTGCTGGATTTGATGGGGTTAAGCACAAACCCAAGTTCACAAAGAATAATCGTGAACTATATGGAGACAAACCTTCTCTATGAGATCAAGGATATCTTGGTTATCAATAAAGTCAATATAACTCCAGTCAATTTCCTCTTTTGTATATTCTTCTTGCTCCATCTTGAAAACATGCTGCAAATTTACAAACAAAAATCTTGAATGGAGCATACATGTACTCTATATTTCTTCAGTTGCTAACATTTGGATAATTGAACAAACAAACCTGATTGAAGTGTTGCTGTAGCTTCTCATTTGTCAAATTTATACAAAACTGCTCAAAACTATCAGAAATTGAAGAGAATGTTAATAAACAGAAGAACACAATTTAAGAACCTGAATTTTAGTAGACAATGAAGACAAAGTGCCAATCCAATCTCTAATTGATCAAATGAAGAGTTATGAAACATAAGACCTAGCCTATTTTAACTCAGGGTCACTGAATTGAACTTCTATTACCCTAGTTAGCCATAATGGGGCTGTCACTTTTACATATTTATTATATGGCACTCATTTCATACTTAAAAAAGACTGCAATGGGCAAAAAAAATAATTAAAAAGGTAAGGGTGGAGAGAATTATATGGTCTGATAGGTTTTGGGCAGGTTCTTGTTGTTTGATGACAGCACAAAAGCATACCAGGAAAGCACCTGTTTGTTTTGAAGCTCTCGAAGCCGTATATATCGAGAACGCCTATCAACACCTTCGAGTCGGGATCTTGACCAATTGAGCTGTTTATCTTATTCACAAGCCTGAAACAATGTATTATTTCTCCATTAACAAGAGAGAGGAAGTGTGGGTATATGTTGATATTTGCCACAACTTTTGAGTCATATGAGATATTTCTCATTTGCATTTTAATGTTGTTTCAAGACACGTCAAAGGGAATGAGGCTTACCAATCAAATAGGCGAGAATAAACAATCTTGGCCAAGGCATCTCTGCTGAGTGCGGCATTTTCAGGGTTCAGGTTCTTAACGATGTTCTCATCACGTCACAATGACACGCTTGCACAAGGAGTCTTCAAGTGCCTTCTCATCACACCTGAGTAATGTTTCAAAAAAAAGTTCTTCTCATTAAGTATGTTACAAAAAAAGTTACAACACACTGCTATGATGAGCAACATTTCAAACTTAAAAATAAGTAATAGAGAAACAAAGGTAGACTCAGAGAAGTTTACATGAAGAGTTCGGCTGCCATCTTCAAGTGAAACCATGATTTCTCGTCTTTTGGCTTAGAAGAGTCGGGTTCTCCTGCCTCCACAAAGTCTATATTTCCCAAGTGGAGAATAGCTGCCACGACCCGAAAGATTGCTTCCTAAAAATAGAAAAAGGGCACAAGTGAGGAAGCTTTCTTTTCGTGCAAAGAAGGTACTTTAGGAAATAATTAATTTAAGAAAATAGGTTAGTCTCAACCTGCTCTTCTGTGCTGATTCCGACAACGTCCATAGCTTTTCTTGTTTCCAAGTACTCTTTAGTTTCATCCAATCCATCAATTTTGAAGCAGTTTGATTGGTTGAGATAATGAAAACTTTTTGGGTCCTGTAACTTGTATTTCTCTTTATGCTGTCAGAAAGTACCATGTAAAGGTTAGTGCACATTTGTCTGTATCAGTAGTACAGCACATATCCTAGGAGGCAATTGTTGCTTCTGACATGTTGTGAAGCTACTAGTAGACAAACAAGGATATGGTAAAGAGAAAAAAAAAACATACCTCAGGTGGGGCCGCACAAAGCATGTAGAAACAGTGGTAATTCCTCTCAGGATCAGAAATCTGGCAAACCCGAGATCTCTCAAGCAAATAAGTCCTAATTGCTGCACCGGATATCTTCAAATTCTTATCAAACTGGATCTCAACAAACTTGCCAAAGCGACTGTGGGAGAGGAGGGGGAATTAGAGAAATGATCAAATCTCCACCTTCAAGAAGACACAGATGGAAAAAAAAAAAAAAAAAGGGAATTGGAGTATAGTTTATCTGCTTACCTTGAGTTATTGTTTCTTACAGTTTTTGCATTTCCAAATGCCTCTAAAACTGGATTGGACTGTAATAAATGACAGAGAAAAAAAGGAAGACCATGAAAATCTAAATCAAAATGCAATACCAAAAAAAAGGAATAAAACACAGTATTCCAAGACAGTTTGCAATATACCATAGTTTTAAATAGCCCGCTATTGCACCGCTACGGCTTTTTTTAGACACCAAAAGCGACACGGTTTAAGAAAATTGGGCAAGTGAAGCTATGACCGCAATAGCTAACACTAAAGCCGCTATCCCGTTATCCACTATAGCCAACTCTAAACCCTATACCAAAATTTCTATAATTGTACTTTTTCTCTCTTGCATCTTGCATGAATCGTCTCTGTATTGCCACACGCATTCTAAAAGTTCAAACCTCTTTCTATGGTTACTTTTAGTGGTCAACTCTAAACAGTAGGTCAGGAAGGCTAACTTTTAAAGTAATGGATGAATATAAAATTTGAGAATTGCCAACCAACTTGATCATTTACTCGTAATACTTAGCCTAATTAGCTAGAAACTGGGATAACTATACCTCCAATAAAAACATATCAATTATCATTTTCAATTACTTCTACTGTTGCACAGCAGCCACTGCAGTTACACACTGACATATATACAAATCATATTGATATGTGCTTGGAGACCAAATTTTACATTTTTTCAGAAAAAAATTTACTTTCTTTTAGAATTTTTTGAAAATCACAGCTTGTCAGTAAATAAAAAATAATAAAAAAATCAGAAAAACAATGATTTTCAAAAATTCTAAAAAAAATAGTAAAAAATTTCCAAAAAATGTAAAATTTGGTCTCCAAGCACATATCAATATGAAGATCATGTTGAGAAGTTCGGATCGACTGTTTAATATTTAAAAATGGACATATGAGCAGGAAGTAAAACACCCTCTTTACTTCCCAAAGCATGATAGCCCATCTCTCTCTCTCTCTCTCTCTCTCTCTCTCTCATATATATATATACACATATTTTTATAAAAATCACTATAAACGAGAGCTTCCACGATAGCGCCATTATCAGCTATACCTTTTTTCAGAATCTCCTAGCAATAGACCGCAAATTGCTATTTTAAAACCTTGCAATATACAAAAGTTCTCAATAGAGAGGGAGAGAGAGATTGACTACAAGCTCTCTTCACTATAAATCACAATTGTAATCCACTCTCACCAGTCACCGCCTATACATTTCGTTTACAACCGAGAAAGTAAAAAACAAAGGGAAAAAAAGAACTCACTTGCAAGACTTGTTGCTCAACAGTTCGGCCTTCACCAGCTGGCTTACCACCCATGTAAGCAAGGTAACGCATTATCATCTTTGTGCTTTCTGTTTTACCAGCACCGCTCTCTCCACTTACTAGAATCGATTGGCTTTTGCCATCGTTTATCATAAATCTGCATCAGAATACCAATAATGTTTATGACCATCAATACATTGCTACAACAGTACTGTTTCTCCGGCGCTGTTGTTTTATATTATTCTGGAAGGAACCAGAAAGGTACAGTTAAAGACATTGCTGGTACCAAACAAACATTTCTAACTCATCTTCAACAAATAAAAACATTATCAAAAATTGATGTCAAGAGATAAAGCTACCATTTGTTTATCCAACATACCCAACAAAAATGCCAATCAAACCATAAAAGTACCAGACCATTACACATTTAAATTGAGACCATATTGGTGACACACTAGTGTTTTTAGGTAGCCTGATAGTGAAACGTGTTCCCCTTTACCCTAGTCTTCCTCGAGTAATTATCTGTGATGACAGCTCCATTTATCTCAACATGACTTATAATTACAGCATGTGCTGTACTGACGAATACTTTGATCATACAACCACTAGTGTACCAAAAGCGTACCTAAAAGCAGCATCAGCCACAGCGAAGGGATGGGGGCTTAACTCACCAAAAGTCGCACCTTTATACTGTTCCATCATATGAGTGTCGTATAAATGTGGCAACCTCCGGAAAGGATTCACTGCTATCAATATGTTTCCTGTATATGTCTGGTTTTACAAAAATAAAGTCAGATATTTGAGAACTATCATGAATTCTCTGACAAGAGAATATAAGAGCTCCGTCACAAACCTATCATTTTGCAATCTTTCCAAAAGCATCTCTATTTTATAGTATTCTAATAAGCCCCTTATACTCAAGTGTTTCATTGAATTAGGGAAATATTCTGGTTAAAGGGTGGCGGTTAAATATTGTGAACATAGGAGGGACTTTTCTCATGTAAAAACATAATAACAATTAAGTTAGAAGTTAAGATAATATGACTTACGTAAATTTCATTCATGTCGAATCTAGATTTTAGGTTTTGAAGAACACCTGGCTCATGCAAATATGCAAGCTTTGTCATGTCATCGACCCCACATGGTGACGCCTCAGGATCCTTCGGATGTACGCTAGACATTTTAACAGTGACCTGCATATTTGTGGATAAAAAATGTACATTAAGTTCCATAAACTTACCAGGTAAATTTTGTAATGACCAGGCTCGTAAAAAGAATTATAATAGTGAAGATTCTGTATATTCACTACACAACTGAAAAGTAGGGTTACTTCAGGCTTGATTCTTCTGACAGACTTACTCAGCTCAAATGATCATATATAAGTAAAAAGAACCTCGGTACAAGCAAACAAGAGGTATATGAGACTATGAAGTAATTGATACCAGCTATTTGGTACCAAAAAACATTATGTTTCAATGAAGCAGGTAGTTTGCCCCCACTTTTATCAAAATTTAAAAAGAGGTATTTATATACAGGTGGTACAATTTATTGAAAGAGTGGCTATGGTATTTTAGAAACATAAGAATGAGAGTTTTCGGCTGGTTTAGGGAGACCAATTAAAACCGCGTTGCAGTAAGAAAATAAAAAACCGAAGGGTAATAACTAAATAACTAAAAAGACATACAAGAATTTTCGGCAAGTTTTGGGAGACCAATTAAAACCCATTGCAGTAAGAAAAATAAAAATGAAGGGAAGTAACTAAATAACTAACCGTCTTTCCATTGGTGGCTTGGATCTTGATGCTATCTCCATTGACCTCTAATACTTCACCATCGATCCATGCCTCGTCAGGATCCTCAGCCCAAACTTGCGACCCCACGGCTATATTGACTTGAGCCGCCTTAATAATTGAAAGAAGAAATCAATATCAAAAGGAAACAAGTAGCTAATGTTTGGTATGAGTCAACTTAAAAAACTGTTAAACCTTTTAGCTGTGAAATTGGTATGATCAAAATCATCTGACATCAATTAAGATATAATGCGGGAAGTGACACTAATTGGAAGGTCAAAGGTCTATGGATTCCTTGCCTTTTCAGAAACATAAGAACAAAGAGGGAAAAGGCAGGGAAAGCTTTTCTGATTCAATAGACTACATGAGTATGGCAAAAAAGATAAGCAATGAGTAAAAAATAACATGCCAGAGAGAGGAAACAGAATAAAGAAGTAAATAAAATGAAATGGAAAAGCTGACAGCTTTATAATTTTCTACGATGCTAATTCGTGCATGGTATCGTCAACAACATGATTGCTCAAAACCGAGACTTCAGAAAATCAATTTCCCCATAAACCCCAAAATACTAAATCAAAAACTAACTAGTTAAGAGATGTTCGGAAGAAGAAATTTGTAAATGCAGTACCATTTTTGCTAGATCTCAAGGCGGCTCAGCCGATAGGGAAGCTGGAGATGGGCAATTAGCTGATCAAAAACCCTAGCAAAGATCCGACGAATAGTCTCCCTCTTAGATCCACTAAACTACAAAACTCGAGAGAAAAGAACCCTCTCTTCTCCTCTTCGATGCTTCTTCTCTCTCTCCTATCCTCTACGCAACTAATCCCCACGAATTCCGACCGAGATCGGAGCAGAATTGGAAATGTGGCAAAGATTAGATCTTTCTTCTTCCCTCGCTTCTAGTTTCTCCGCGTTTATTTCTCTCTTTCTTTTTTTGTTTGTCCGAATGAAGTTCGTGCAGAGAGAGAAAGAGAGAGGGAAAGGGGCAAAACTGAGAAATCACGGCCTTTAACAAAATTTCTATTTCTCTTTCTCACCTCAGCTGCGCGCCGGCTTCAGTTGTTTTTCTCTGCTTTATTTTTTTTTCTCTTATTTTTCTCTTTTTTTATTTTCCTTTTCTTTCTTTCTCTCTCTCGTTTCTGTTTTCTTTTCGCTTTCCCTTTGCTTTCAAAGGAATACAAAGTTACAAACACAGCTATCAGGCATCAGCTATGTCATGCGCCGGTTCCTTTCAAATCAACAAACTGTTTTTGTTCTTTTTTAATGCTTTTGTTTTACTTACGGGAGAGGTTTTCGATGGGTAATTATTTTGGCGGATCCGCTTCGCGGGTCGGATCAATGGGATCCGAATCCGTTTAGGTAATTGGACTTAAAAAAATGGATCGACTAACAGTCTCCCCATTGTCCCCTAAACGTTCCCCTGATTAATAAATACAATGGGGACACTAACTACATTAACTACTTGGGGATCACTTATGATTGAAAAAGTTTATAACTGGCGCGGTATGTAAGGATACTTATGCGTGCAAGTATTACATATAATATATTAAATATTCATACCTAAGACATCAAGTAATAAAAAAAAAAAACTTAGACATCAACTTTTTTTTTCTCTCTACTTACACCACTCATCTTTTACACGTTTTTAGAAGTGGATTTTTTTCTCCGTTTAATCTCGTTAATATTTCTGACGATCTGTGAGGAATTTTGCGAATCTAAAACTACGGACATCTTCTACGTAATTTTCTCTTTCAAATGAGATCCATGATGAAGTACTTTCGGGTTTTTCGTCGTTCAAGATACTTATAACTCGTCATGTAAGTATTCATACCTAAGATACCAAATATTTCTAAACAAATTGAACAATAAACTTTTTTTTATTTCTCTTATCACACACCCATATTTTACACGTTTTTAGAGGTGGATTTTTTTTTCCATTCAATCTCGTCTATATTTCTACAATCTGTGAGAAATTTTGCGAATCTAACATATCAAGTATTCATACCTTAGATATCAAGCATTCATATATAATACATCAAGTATTATACCTAAGATATCAAGTATTTAAAAAAAAACTGAACACATCACTTACTCATCTTTATACGTTTTTAGAGGTGATTTTTTTTTTCTCCGTTCAATCTAACTAATATTTCTGACGATCTATGAGGAATTTTGCAAATCTAAAAACCACGAACGTCTTCTACACAATTTTCTCTTTCAATGAGATCCATGATGACATAATTTCGAGTTGTCTGTCGCACAAGTATTCATACTAATCGAGCAAGTATTCATAATAGTGGTCCCACCAGTAGGTATTGACAGATAGACGGGGACCACTAACTGTTGGTTAAGTCGTTAATTAATGATTAACACGGTTAGTTATCATCCAGAGAGACATTTAGAGGACCAAACGTGGGAGACAATATAATTACTCTAAAAAAATACATTCCTTGTTGTTGTTGAACGCTATAGAAGTGACATGGAATAACTTATCTTATTCCTTTTTCGTGTTCGTTTTTCTAACCATTATCCAAAAATGTTTAAAATTCACAGGTAGATATCTACATTGTAATAGCTAATATATACGTTAAATACAAAATAAATTTTATCACAATCATTCAATGAGATAAGTTAAAAATCTTAACAATCATCGCGAGTTAATTATATTCAATATTTATACAGAGAACATGACATGCACCGTAAAAATATTTTTTTAATGAAAATAATGACATTGAGTGCACTTTTATCATCAATGTAACAATTCTGAACCGTTTTTATATTTAGAGTTGTTAAATCTTAGTGTATTATTCAGTGATGTTAATTTAAAATGAAATTAATAGGCGTTCTGTCAATATGTCAATTGTCAAACAACACAATCAATCAGGCGCTAAATAGAAACAAAACCAACAACAAAAAATAGAAGAATTTACAAATGAATAATATCTGTCATGAAGAAATAATCTCAAAATGAAATTTCATGAAAGCTCCACTGCCCACAATGATTAAAACTCAAAACCACTACAATAATTAGACTGTGCATTGTCCATCACTCCAAAAAAGAAAATAATATAGGACAAAAGGGACATCACCGAATTAAATTTCTCAGTGAGAAATTTTAAACAATATATACGATAGTATAATAGTATTAATATTCACATCTCCATGAATGCCACTGGGTATATAATATATATTTAATACGAGATATTACCAAAATTATGATATTTAGCAGGGTCTATTTTGCAAAAGAGTCCTTTGATAAATCTGGTAAACTATGGGACCCCTCCGTAATTACGGGACGTCCGGAAGGAGCAAATAATACAATTGCCTTATTGGCCTTCCAACCGTTCCCCCTTTCGGTTAAGGAAATAAATCCATTCAACAAAAATTAGCTGATTAACAGACATTTAATGGCAGCAGAGAACATCTCCAATTCTCCATACATCTCAACCGTATTGGACAACAAGATCAGCCCTTAGCTTCCATCAAGGGCTTGTCTTCCCGTGCGACTTCTTCGTGGTCTAATCTGGGTCGTGTAGCAATTTGTAGATGGGATGTGTTTCCCATTAAGCTGTCTGTTTGTGTAGGGCAACAAAAATTAGGATGCCGCTTGAGATGCTCACGCGGTTTAGCACGGTAGGTGGGACCACTTTGCATAATTGTTGGATAGACATGGTTCATATTTAATGAAGGACCGTCCTTTGTTGTCCATGCTTTCGGCACAAATATAATTCAGTGTTCTTTTGGTTGGTTGGTCAATGATATTTTTCATATCCGCTGGATATTCTGACATGTAATTATAATATTTGTAGCAGATGCGTACTGATCCATGACTATCCGAGTCCGCAATTTTTTAAGAAAAAAAAATGATACAAAAATGATACTATTTTTACAAGAATTCTTATTCTTGCATTTAGTAAATTTAACATAAATATTTTTTTTTAAATAACAGAAAATGGTATAATGAAAATGATACGATAACTACTTATAAGATCTGTTTTTTACTTTAGACATGTCAAATATATATATTTTTTAACAAAGAAAGAAGTATGAGAATACGGATACCTTCCGAACAAAATAAGCAAGGAGAGAGGAGCATGATCAAACAGATAAAAATAGTAAATATTGGAGTTTTGAAATTTAATTCTTTTTTAAGAATATAGATTGCGATGAAAATAAATAATCTGCAATTTCGCATCTAGCGTAAAGATAAGAGATAACTCTTTATCACGACATCACATAAGATAGGACGTAGAATTATTATTATCTCATCCCTCCAACTTTTTTTCTCTAGACACACATCATAATTTGTTTTTTTTATCTCACATGCATCATCTCCATGCATGTTTAAAAATTCTTTTTAAAAATCAATAGGGATGTGATGCACACAACAAAAGGGTGAGCTTGTGAATCATGTGCCCTTTATGATATTTAGATGGAAGAATACGTATATATTGCCGGGGAGTTTAGAAATTTAATCATGTTTAAGAATATAGATTTCGGTGAAAATAAAATATTTTACGTTTTCATGTTCGACTTAAAGATAGAAGATAACTCTTCTCACCACAACACATAAAATATGACAGAGAAATTATTATTCTCTCATTCCTTCACCTTTTTTTTTTTTTCTCTAAACACACCATGATTTGTTTTGATCTCACATGCATCCTCTATGTGTTTGAAATTATTTTTAAAATTAATAGTGATGTGATGCACACAACATATTTTATGAGAGAAAGGAGGGTGGACTTGTGAATCATGTGCCCTTTCCAATATTTAGATGGAAGGATATCTATTTTTAAATTCTGGATCTATTATTTTTATCATGGGCGAGGATTCATTAAAATGACTTAATTTGACAATTTTGACAATATATTACATTAAATTAAAAATAAAATATTCTTGGCTTTTTAAATTTTATATAATTAAAGTATCAATTTATGTTCCCTCAAAAATCGTTAAATATAAATCATTAAAAAATTCAGCTGTTTGGTGAACAATAAACTCGTACCAAATTTCATCATTTTCCTCTATATAATATAAACACAGTATAGATTAAATATTAAACGTTGGTTTCCAAACCAAACATTATTTTTTAAATTGTCAAAATTTGTTTATGTCAATTGATTATCAGTAAATCCAACATTATCATCATTATAATGATTTTGATTCATGCTTAATTTTCCAAGGAGCGAGGTTCATTATGTTGTGGGCCAAGAATAAATGAATAATATAATATTGAAACGAGGCCCCCTGTACTTGGAAGTGCTTACAACCTCAACCTGTGGGGAGGCTGATCAATTACTTGGCGGTACTTGCGCACTTGCGCCATGTGCGCGCGAGTGCACAAGGACCTGAATCGGGAAAATGCATGATGCATCTGTCAAATTATAAGCCAACTTCTTGTTGAAATCTCTGACAATGGGACCGCTTGGACCAGGGCCCTCCCAAAAAGGTATACGATGACTACCAGTTCTTATCGGATTTGGATCTCATAAGCTAAGTCAAACTATAATTTAGATCCGAACCCTCAAAATTTTGAGTTACCTTAGAGGATCGGAACTCGTTAGAAAACCTAGCAAAATTAATAGTAATTAATAAATTGGAACTTTGAATCAGCAATTAAATTGATGGTAATAAAAAAATTTGAACCTTGTATCATTTGGTGGATGGGTCATACTTTTAGATGTGAGATAAAGCAGAGAGATAAGATGATGTTTTCATTTCTTGTGAAAGTGATTATAATTTTTTTTTATCCTCACGTTTTATTTTTTGTTAAATATATTTTCTAAATTTAGAAATAAAATGGGATAGAGCTTATCTCGAGATAAAGTTATTACATTATTTATCTCGTTTTCAAAGGAAGCTTGCAGAATAAGTCTCTACAATTAAGGGCGTACTTCAGAAGAGAGAATGTAGATCAATTGATCTCTATTTTTTTTTTATGTATGATTTCAATGTAATTTAGTGTAAAATATTACGGTATTGTAAATTGACATCTATTATCTATAGGGAAATTTTATATAATTGACTCTCAATGTATATTTGATCTCTATAGTTAGACAGTCTAGGAATAAAATGAGGTAGAGTTTATTTCTAGCCAAACATCTTTTCTGAATTTAGGAATAAAATGAGGTAGAGCTTATCTCAAGATAAAGTTATTCTTTTGCTCATCTCACTACCAAACCAGGCTTGAAAAATACATCTCTGTAATACTTATAAAAATATTGTAAGTTAATTAACAGATGAAAAATAAATTTTCCATATTAGAGCTATACGCATGGTAACTATGTGCAGTAGATTCAATTATTTAATACACATGTTATTAAAACAAAGAATTTACTCAATTTGAATTTCAAACAATGTTCTTTCACATCAGAAATCATATGTTTTTGTCATTAGGCCAAAAGCTAGTTCTTAAATAATTATCCCTTTAAAACAACTTTCCATAATCAAAATAGAAGGGCCTGTTCGGGCACAGTACTGTGCCCGTGGGAAAAAAAAAATTGAGTCTGATTGAATTTTTTTTTCCCACACACACAGTAAAATTTAGTTCAAATACCATGTCCATTTCCATTCCCCACTGTGCGCCGAACAGGCCCGAAAAGTGTAGGACTGTAGGCTCAATGTACAATTATAAAATTTCAACTCAAAATACCAATCCATGTTATTTTTTTTTGGCCTAATATTCAGGAACGGATATTAGTGTCAGTTAAATGAGCAATAATTTTATTTGGAAGACAAAAATTAAAGTAAAAAAAATGAAAGAAAATTTAAATTTAAATTTAAATAACAATGTATTGTGAATAAGAAGACAAAATTAGTATTACATTATATGATTAAAATATATTAGTTTAACTCATTTAAAATCACTGTTTTTCATATAAAAATATAAGTTTTAAAATTTCGTTCAAGCTCCGAATTCTACTGCTAAATGATCGGCCTACAGACAAAAATTTGTGCAATTATGATAATTTCACTTTTCCAGTGATCTGTCGTTTCATGATAGCAAAAATATTATAACAAACTGCCATCTTGCAATTTCCAACAAAGTTGAGTCTAAACCCTCCTCAAGTTTCGGAGTAGTTTGCGTGCACAATTTCTTCTACGCAACGTGTGCTTTTCTTTTGGTGGATTTGATAAGCTAACCCGTCTACTATATTATACTAACTTCTTACTTTTTACTTCGTTTAAAATTGACTTTTTTTTACATGAAATAGTTTTTAAAATCTGTATTAAAAAAAATGTAGACAAAAAATATATATTTTTTGCAAATGCTACACATGTGCAACGGTAATAATAAACAAAAATCGCGGGACAATTTTTTTTTGTCAAATGCAACAAATCGGAGACATAAATACATGGGCCAGGTTTTCATTAACCGAAATTTTTATTTATACCATTTCAAATAAAAAATAAACTAAAACACCCAAATTATGGAGAATTTCACATCTATCCGAGCCATCAAGCCAATATGCGGCCTCTTTCTTGGAGGCCGCAGATTGGTTTGGAGGCTCTCAAAAACATAAATATATTTAATATTATAGTGCATTTTTCGGCTTTTGGGGGGCCGCCAAGCCAATCTACGGCCCTCCAAGAATGGGGCCACAGATTGGCTTGGCGGCCCGAGTTGATGTGGAATTCTCCCACAATCTTGGTGTTTTGGTTTATTTTTTTATGAGTGAGGCTACGGTACTATGCATAGCACGGATTGATCCGTGCTACGGCTCAATATTTGATTTTTTAAAATTCTAATGGTCAATCTAAACCGTTCAACATAATTATAAAATAAATATGTACTTGCAAACCAAATTTTACATTTTTTCGATTTTTTTTACTATTTTTTTAGATAGGTAGAAAATCACTGTTTTTGGATGGTTCAGAATTTTCAGATCAAGTGATTTTCTACCTATCTAAAAAAATAGTAAAAAATTCGAAAAAATATAAAATTTGGTTTGCAAGTACATATTCATTTTATAATCATGTTGAACGGTTCGGATCGACCGTTAGAATTTTGAAAACTCAAATATTGAGCCGTAGCACGGACCAAACCGTGCTATGCATAGTACCGTAGCCTCCCTCTTTTTTCATTATGGTATAAATAAAAATTTCGGTTTCATTAATGAAGTATTTGATGAGTGATTTCTTTGCAGTATAGTTAACCGCCCTTAATATTATTATAAACCTAATATCAAAATTAAAAAAATAAAGTAATAGAAAATCATTATTTTAATTCGTACAGTACTTTTTTGCGTGCCCATTAAATGTATTGTTTTGGATTCATTTAGATGGAAATAAGAATGTTAAATATTAGTTTGAAAATTACTCTTGTCGGTAGATTTTATTAAAGTAAAGTTGAAATATTATACTTTCACACTTTTACGTAACAAAAGTGAAGTAAATAATACCTAACAATTTTATCTAGTGCTACCTAAATTTTTGCAATATTCAACTAATACAGTAACCATGTAAATATCAGCAACGTATCTAAAATAATAGTAAAAAAAATCATCCTAAATTAACTGAGTTTGGCTACTATGACATAAGTGATATTTTAATCTAAGTACCACTAACTCTGATACCTATCAAATATGCTTCATACGACGAATTCAAACCGTTCAAATCAATCTACTTCATGAGTGATAAATTTATAAGCAAAATTTACAAATTTTCGGATTTATTTAGCATGAAGTTAAGCTGTAATAAAAAAAGGAATGTTTTAGCTTCATTTTAATACATCCATTTTACATTATTTTGACTTGATACTAAACGTCATGCTAAAATTATAAAATTTACGTGTAACTGCATTTTTTGTGAAGTAGATCGATTTGAACAGTTTAGATTCGTCGTTGAAGTTTATTTGATGTGTTTTGAAGGCTTGCAACACTTAGACTGAAATGTCATGATGACATAATAGCCGTAGTCAATTAACCATGCTTAATTACAACCTAAATGTCACCAACCCCGGTATAAAAACGAGAAATAAAAAGAGAAGATTTGAAAAAAAAAAAATGCTTGCTAGAAACCACAAATGGATGCTATTTTTTTTATTTTAATTTTCTGTGTTAAAATTAATTCGCGAACAAAACAAGGAGACTAAATTTCTAAGTGGTGGCATGCATGCTAGACCTCTTTACGTGCCATGTTTGTTTCCATTTACTTAATTAATAATTGTTTGATACTGCGTATGTATCTCTGTCAAATGTTTTACAATAACAAATTACAAATGTATATTCTACCATTTTTTTTAATTAAGAATTTCAATCATGTACCTGACAGCTATTTCATAACGCAATGACAATTATTATGTTCAAAAATGAAAATTTAAAAAGAATTCCAACTCATATGTGTTCCTACGGTTGCAAAATTAATCATGGCATTTTGGTAGCTTTCTTACCTATTATACTGTGTCTGCATTAGATAATGAAACTTAAAAAAAAAAGGTACTTTTTTAAATTAATGGAAAAATATTTTGCCACTGAATATGAAATAATTTGAACCAGATATTTTGCTTTTGTGTCAAATTAAAAAGATGTCGTTGGACCCAAAAGCTACCAAAATGCCATAAAAATGTAACACATTTTCATGTGCACACCCAGTTCATTTTCATATGATCTCTGCTCTTATAATTATAAGATTGAATTTTCTATGCAATTTACTTTCAAGAAACAATTCTTAATGTAAATAAAGTTTTTATAGTTTAAAAGGAATAAAATTACTGTAAAAGAAAGCACTTAATGAGGAACAAATTTGTGCAGAATATTTAACAACTAATTTGCAATGTTGCATCGGTAACAAATAAACTTTGGTGTTAATATCACCATCCATTAATTAGAATATTGATGGGACACTTTTAAATACTATTTCAAAATAATAATTTTTAGATTTCGTGCTGTTATAATTGTCACATCCTTTTTAATTAGTGAGGCTATGTTGATATGCATAATACGGATCGATCCGTGCAATAGATTTATATCTCTATTTTAAATTTCAAACAATCAATCTTGAGTGAGGCTATGGTGCTATGCATAGCACGGATGGCTAGTGTACTACGGCTCAATATGGTACTTTTTAAAATCCTAACGGTCGATCCGAACCGTTCAATGTGATAACCATATGAATATGTACTTACAACTAAATTTTTATATTTTTTCGAATTTTTTTACTATTTTTTTAGATAAGTAGAATTTTGATGGTCCAGAATTTTCAGAAAACACTGATTTTCTACCTATCTAAAAAAATAGTAAAAAAATTCAAAAAAATATAAAATTTAGTTTGCAAGTACATTTTTTAAAATGTAAAAATTTGGTCTCCAAATACATTTTTATATACATATTATGTTTAACAGTTGAGATTAATTGTTAAAGATATGAATCTATAGCTAGCGGATCAATCCTTAATATGCATATTACCATAACCTCATTCTTAGTCTGCAATTAAAATATAGATGCTCAAATAAAAAAAAAATGCGCCGTGATCACGGTCTACCCAAAACGCAACCTATTTTTCATTTTAACACAAAAACGCAACCTATTAACCTAAAGTCCTAAACTAATGATTGACATGCACACAATCCAAATTCTAATAGGACCCAAAAAGAAATGTGAGCTCATGATAAAATATAAAATGGACCCCAGGTAATAAATCCAAATAATATATTATATATAGCGGAGTGTCATGTCCAAATCCATTCAACCACCGACTAATAACTAACTTCATTAATCGTATTTGTCACAATCGATCGCATATTCCCTTTTTGATATGCTAAGAATCACCGAGGGGTGGGGTCAACGTGAAATCTGAGAAACAAACAATGCTTAGTTCCTAAGCAAAAATAACAAGTCAAATTAAGTTCCAGGATGGATGCTTAGGTAATGATGTAAAGATAAACGGTTTTTTTTTTTTAATTTATGTTTCCCGTAAAAGCGGTATGATGAAATCAGGGTTTCTATTTTTTTAAGGAGAGTATGCTCCTAACAAGGTACTGTTTAATTTCTTTTTTCATCACAACGAACCTGACGGTACGTTAATTTTGAATAATAAATGAATTTACATCATTTAAGACAATAATGTAATTTTATTTTAAGAGGAGGGTACTAATAATATTTTTACAATTTTTTTTTTAAAGAATAGTAATGCAAAATTCGATTTATATAGCACCCTTTTCCCTTATCTTCTTCCGCCCCTAACAATTCTGTGAAAAAAATATCAATAAATATATATTTTATTGAGCACATAAATAGAAAAAGAATCAATTTAATGAAATTTGACAATTATTATTTGAACGGTAAAATATGAACAAATATCAATTTTTATCATTTTTTTATAGACATGATAAATATGCTACATTTCATTCTCAAATAATTCTTCTTCTAATTTGAAAATTATTTTTTGATATAGTGGCAAAATTAATAATTCTGTGTGACATGTAGTACGTTCGAAACCCAGTTATATCATCGTTGATAAAAATATTTAAGTTACAAGGCTTGACCTCCTCTCCCTAAGAAAATTTCTTCCTTAAAAAAATTAAAGAGCTGGAACAAAAAACCCACATTTAGAGGGTCATTTGTGCAAATATCTGTCTGAGGTGGAGGGAAATAGATATGCGGTCAGGATTAAATCCCAAGTACCACCGACCGATTGACGTGGGGCCCAGATCATGTTTTGCGGTTGTGTACCGAAATAGAGATTCTCTTCTCCGCAAATTCCCAACAAAACACGGAGTCACGAGCGCGTCGTTGTCTGGGGAAGATTTTAACAGAGTGATTTTAGCTTCATGAAGCGCACGAACCTTGCAGCGCTCATTTGGTTTATGTAGTCCGTGCGCTGCGCGAAGCCAAATTACTCCGAGATACACGGGAACTTCATCCCACCCTTGATTCAATCTCCACCGTCGGATGCATATACCAAATTTGAACGAATCAAAGACACGTGAGGCAATTACTTGCCCAGTACAAACTACCAATGTCACGAGCCAAAGTCAAAAATAAAAATCTTGGATCCTGTGAAGAAGTTATTTATTTTTTAATAATAAATTCATAGTGAGTCAGTTATTTACTTACCTCGGACCCACTTGTCAGGCTCTGTTTAATGTATTTGGATTAAAAAAAGCATGAATGGTACATCATTAATTACATTGCTTTGGAGATTGGGATGTTCAGGTCAACTTATTTTTCCAACAAGACAAAAGGTATCTTTTATAATTGTAGATTCCAAATTGCAGTGATATTTTATCAAATTCGATCCTTTATTAATTAGCACGCATCAAAATTAAAATACATGCAGTAGATTTTATTATAATGTTGAGCATATACATGTGAATTTCGTTATGATTTATTGATCATGCCAACATCTCATTTGCATGAATTCAAATCAGGTAAGGTACCTCATATGATCAAATTAAATCTGAGCTGTTTAATTTAAACTTGCATAATTTTTAAAACAGACTCCCTATATTTTATATAAATTTTGAAAAAGTTTTGACTCGGTTGAAAATGCTGTATTAAATAGATTTGGAGACTCTACGTTCAGAATTCAAATCCTCTAAAGTAACTCAATCTTTGAGTTTGGATCTGGAACGTTCAATCTGTGTTTGTCCCGAATATTAAAAGGACCCTGCATTTTAGCTGGATTGGCTCGGGCCCTAATCGGACGGTGAGGATACAAACTCAAATATTGAGTTACTTCAGAGAATCTGAATTCCTATGTCCATGGGCATAGCCGAGGAGCCTGTGGTAAAATTTTCATAAGCTTAAATAAGTTAGATATTATTTAGTAGACTTAATGGGCCAGGATAATTTCTTAATGGGCCTCCGGTGATCAAGTCCGTTAGAGCACCCGTTTTGTTTAGGCCCGGATTTAACCCTGCTTGGGGCTTAACCCTATTTCTCAAACTGTTTCAAGCTTCAAAACTTCATATTCTTTCAAGTATCAATTTGATCCGATGTCTGTTCGGACTATAACATCTACAAAATACCACCTACTTCAACCTTACAAGTATAACACCACAAAAACAACCAACAAAAATAACAAAATGAAAATACATACATAACAATGAAAAAGGTTGAAATTTCTAAACCTGTAATCTTGCCTGTCCAAAAATGACAAAGGTTCAAAATAGAGGTAAATACAGATACAGCACTTTTACCATCCACTCTTTCAAAAATTATTTTATTTCTCTCACCGCATATGTTCCCATCAAAGAAGCATTCTTTGATATACTAGCAGTTTATTACAATTATTTCAAGAAATCTCTACAGTACTACAATCTAGCTAGATGCATTACAAAAAAATTATCTGTACAGTAAGAACAACTAAATACAAATGCTGCACAAACTAAGTCTGCTGACAGAATATGCACATATCTAAAGCCTCTCTAATTTTTATTGACTATATTAATTATCCTTAGCTAATATCTTATTATGTATAACTTTTTATAAGACGAGGTGTACTTTTAATTCCAGAGTGGAGTGTGTACATGAAAGGAAAGGAAGAATAGACAGAGATAAGGGGCGGAGGCATGAAAGATGAATGGGGTTAATTGACCTTCATTTTTTTTTGTATTTATGTGCGATTTTTTATATTATTTAGATTAAAATGACATGTGTATTATAAAATTGACTTCATCTTTAGCATGAAAATTTTATAAGATTGACTCCTATATTTTGAAAGTCTTGTCTGTCAGAAGATAGCATAAAATCTTCACTTCTTACATTCTGATTTGGGGTAATCACTGAATTTATATAGAAACTTCACCTCCGTTCCCTTTTCTGTCCATCCGCTTCTCTTATGATTTTGTCGTTCTGGAGCAAGTACCGAATGCAGTTAGATCGTTCTCCCCTTCGTTATCTTCCCTTCCCTTTGTGTAACTCTTTTCGAACATGTCCTAAAAATATCTTCAAAGGTCAAACAGATTTCCCTACTTTAACCTCTATCTTTTTATATTTACAAAATCATAGATAGATTTGACGGTATAAAGGCCATTGAAATCCCAATTCCAGATAGCTGTTTTGAGAAATTAATTTTCTTTTTTCATCTGGCTTCTACCCCCCTCTCACCCGTCTCCCGCGTGTTTGTTCGTTAGCTAAAAAACCGTGGAATTGGTTTCAGGTAATTTGGTAATTTCTCTATTTATCCTTGGAAAAGATGTTTGCCCTCATTTATTTAGGGACAGGATTAGCATTAGTTAGCTTCAATTTACCTCTAATATATAGTTTCGCTTATAGGTATTTTCTGAATTAATTTGCTGTGATAAACAAAATAAGGCATGCGCGACATCACATAACAAAAAAGGAATAACTGAAAAGCACAATAAATTCATACCACTGCTAATGAAACAGGTATAGATGAGTAGCAACTTTAAAAACATAGATCACTTCAAACGGAAATCTCTTCGTTTCTTATTCCTTTTCCAAAAAGTTTTTCAGGGATAATCAAATTTGCAAATGAAGATCGAGTGATTAAAGCATCAAGGCATGGGGGAGTAAGTACGTAGATTGATCTCAATTCCTTAAATTTGCTTTATCCATCAAAACCATCAAATCATCTACTATAACTGTGACTCACACTGACTGAACGTATGGTGTACGTACTTGATCTCAACAATCTCAAGTCTCTTGCATTGAGATATCACGACGCTCAGTGAGCCATTAGTCGGCTCACTTATACTTGCTCCAAGCTCATACAACCGCAAATAAATTTATTTAACTATGAAGGAGACAGACTAAGTTTAGAAAGAAAGTTATAGTAAGGAAAAAAAAGTACACAGTCACGTTCTTGCACTAATGTAAGCTTCTTCAAATTAGGCGACCACGCTAAGATCCAAGTTAACAATTGAGAACCACAACACATGCAGAAAGCAACACCATAATGTTACACCAATCGTTCTTCCTGCAGATTCTGAGAATTTGGCAATTCTGGCAGCACAACTCTTCCTAAGTTCAGCCAAAATACAAAAAGAATTATCAAAATAAAAATTGGACCATTGTGCAGTAGGTATTTCAGCCGAGCTCAACATTCAAATGCACCAGAAAATTTTTTCCCTGTACAAATCAGATGATAAGACATGCCAGCTATATTAACTGAACTCAATGATATTTGACATGAAAAGGTCTGAAAGAACTAGAGTTTCTAAGAACTTGATATATATACATACCTGCAGCCGTGCCAATACAACTTGTATTTCGAGAATTTCAACATTTACAGGACCACTTAATTAGGAAAGCACCCAATTCCTCCCAGCATGAGATCGTTGTAGAAACAACTTTGCTTGCAAAGTTAAGGGATGGAAAAATCGGTCCAGAGCTGCTCCCAACGCTTCGAAAGAACACACGTTTGGTCCAGATCATTCAATTTTTGAGCCGGGCCGAGTTGCCTCGCTCGAATTCATCACATTACATTATTCTCCAATTTCAGCCTCAGGAGACCTGACATAGCAAACAAATTTCAGGTCAGTACAACGAACGCACTGTCGCTTTGAAAGTGAAAAGTAGGTGTAAATTAGATATAACTGTAAATAAGTTTTGGTTGTATAATTGCGAGGGAGGAGGGTTCAAGTGCACTATAATTTTTGTGCTTCAATATGCTCCACATTCTTTATCTCTATTTTTAAAGTCCGAATAGTCGATCCGAACTGTTCAACATGATCTTCATAATAAAATATGTTTGGAGACCAAATTTTATAATTTTTTTACTATTTTTTAGATAGGTACAATATCTTATCGGATGGTTCAGAATCTCCTTAAAAAGTGATATTGTACCTATCTAAAAAAATAGTAAAAAAATTATAAAAAATATAAAATTTGGTCTCCAAACATATTTTATTATGAAGATCATGTTGAACAGTTCAGATCGACTGTTCGGACTTTAAAAATAGAGATAAAGGATATCGAGCATATTGAAGCACAAAAATTATAGTGCATTTGATATTGTACCTATAGATGCCCATCTCTTTATATAATAGGGAGATGGAATTTTATTTACTTGGATGCTGTGTTTGAAAACAGTACCCCAAAACTATTGAAAAAACTACACACACATCCAAATCTTTATAAACGAAAATTTCCTCTCAGGTCTTACATATTATGATATTTATCCATTTAAAAAAGAGGAGGGATCAACTTACAACATTTTATAGTTACAACATCCTACAACATGTTTTTTCAAGTTCAAACAGTTGATCCAATTCATTCAACATAATCTCTATATTAAAATGTGCTTCGAGATCAAATTTACATTTTTTCTGATTTTTTTAATATTTATTAAGATGTGTACAAAATTCAATGGTATGAAAACAACACTTTTGTAAAATACTTAATAAATAGTAAAAAAATTCAAAACAATGTAAAATTTGGATCTCCAAACACATTTTAATATATAGATCATGTTGAACGGTTTGAATTAACTGTTTAGACTTTGAAAAATCATATTATAAGATGTTGTAACTATAGAATGTTGTAAGTGGATCACTCTTCTTTAAAAAAATCATTGCTTTCGGATGGTCTAGAATTATTAGATCAAGTTATTTTCTATCTATCTAAAAAATAATAATTTTTTTAAATATATAAAATTTGATCTTCAAATATATTTTTATACGAAGATTATGTTTAAACTGATTTTTTAACCTTGATCAAGCAATCGAGCAATTCTAGAAGGATGTGTAGATTAGTAGTGTTTGATTGAAAGAAGTAAATCCGATAGATCTCTTTATATAATAGGGAGATGGAATTTTGATATGGGTAGAAGCATTTTTATATCCGTATCTATTACAAATTGTTTTTATCTGTACTTTATTTTTATCCGCTACGAATTACCTTATTCGTACCCTACCCTTATCCGTTATGGTTGTCAGATAATGAACGTTAACGGGTAAATAACAGGTAATGTTATTATAATAAAAAAATATTATTTATTAAATAACACATTAAAACACATTTATTTCATAAATATATATATACACGTATTTTAAAGGTCTAAACTTTATTGGGATTTGCTGAAATTTATTTACGTGTTTTAATAGTTAATTAAGCGTAACACAACTATAAAAAATAGTTGGAGAATTAATATTCATTGCTCATTAATATATATAATATATATAATTTTTTTTATATACCCAATCGGGTAACGGGTACGGAAAAGGCTTTACCCGTACCCTTACCCGTTTAGATAACGAAAAAATATATTTACCCATACTCGTACCAAATAAGTTTACGAAAAAAAATCTTATCCGTACTCGTCATATCGAATATGGTACGGGTCTGGTAAACGGATAAAAGGTGCCAATGAATCCCCTAGATGCTGTGTAAAACATTTCTATAGATGTTATGTTTGTACCTGCACGATGATTATAAATCTGACAATAAGTTATTTGAAGAATACTGGTAACTATTTGAATTTTTGTTATATGCATTTTGAGTTCTATGCTCACTTAAAGCAAATTTGATGGACATTGTAGCCGTCTAAGTTTCTTTAAAATCTGTGCGCACAAATTTTAGCGTGGGACGGACATGAATCTTAAAGCGGATAAGACGGCTTTGATACCCATCAGAGTATCAGATCCAAATTTGAATCCGTATCATCCAGATATCTGAGGTGCAAGTCATAAATCTGGACCGTTTTTTTAACGTGGCACGCATTTCAAAGCAAATCCCTACGGTCTTAATAGACTTCGGATTGAATTTGGTCAGACTGAGATTAATCTGGACCATTTGTTTTTTTCAATTGTACCTCAGGTACCTGGGGGACACGGACTCCCCAAATTTGCTTTCAATTAATATCGAACCCAAACTTTTCTCTTAATATCGTGGCACTACTTTGAATTTACATCACCTCAGGTTACCTGACTCAAGCAAATTATGATCGGACGGCCCATTTAACATGGCACAAATATCAAAACAGACCCCCTGCAGTCTCAATAGGCACCGGATTGAGTTTGACCCAGATAGAATTAATCTGGGCCGGCGTTGAGAGGATATCTGTCCGGCACTACTGTACCCCTACCACAGGAAAATGATCATCAATCATTTGTAACCCGAAGAAAACAAAATAATATAAATCAGTCAATCTCTTCCACAGAGGTGCCACTCAATAAAATTTTGATTACTCAAAATACTAATTTTGCAGAGGTGCCACTCAAAATACTAATTTTGATGTACTCAAACTTTTTTAATGGTGAAAGGTGCCACTTAGTAAATTTTTTATTCCGTGAAGACCCACAAGGTGTGAAAACATAAAAATTTACACATAAAGAAAACAAACAATTTTGCATGCTACTCAATACTCAATTAATAAATATATTTCCTTTAAACATATTTTTTTTCAACGCTATTTTTTATTTCATAATATTTTACAATTTTTCTACATTGTTTTCTTATTTTTATTTTTAAATTTTTTCAATAAACTAACTTAAATTACTAAAAAATTAGAACCTGACTAATAACATCACGTGTACTACAACATGACTTGATCATAATGTAACTAACGTAACGTGATCATTCGCGTATTGTGATATTTCTCATAATTTTGATCATAAGATACGATTTCAGAGTTTTAGGCACATATTTTAATGCAAGGTTCAGTCGGAATATAGACAAAATAGCGAGATATCAATTCCCCCCAAGCTGAAATCTTGCTTGTCCTCAAGCAAAAATCCCAACTTAGGCATCGGGCCGGTCTTTAGGCTTACCTAAATACAACTTAAGTTTCTAAATGCGAATACATGATCTTGCTATTATTAAGAACTCAGACTTTTGGATGACAATTTGGACTTTCCTTGATCAATTTTGATTCACCCCACAACTTGACTAATCAAACTTCATATTCCGAGATGCTTTAATATTTGCAAAAACTAATCACTTGAATTGATCAATATTTCATTCTTTTACCGAAACTAGGCCCTCATTTGTGGTGATTTTTCATTTTCGCCCCCCCCAAGCTTGGAACAAGCTTAGGTCAGAAAGTTGTGGACCTCGTGTGTTGATATCATGCAAATTTTAATTTTTTTCTCTTTTGTTTGTTGCTTCAAGTTTTATGACACTTTAATATTTATCCTTAGTACAAAACCGGCTAGTTATAGGTGGTTAACCATACCCAACCGTTTTAATTCAAAAGTATTTTGCATGCTCTTGGTTCAACCCTTCCATGACACGAGCTCACACTTGTGATGTAAACTCGGCCACTTTATCGGGCAAACTAGCGGAGCAGAGTGTCAAAGACTCATTACCATAAGTACGTCATGTCGCCGTAACATAGGTAAGTGGAGTCCTTATTTATTTTTCAACAATTTTTGCAATGATACCATGAATACACACATCCAAAGGTATTCTTTCATACCGATGGATATCCCAATCTTTCTATTGTTTAAAAATTCCCAATTCCCTATTTAAAAGACATAATTCGGTTTCAAAAATGCTTTTTCGATACAATTCAATTTTTCATTTTTTTTCAAAATCTCAAAACATCCCATCCTATGCAATTCTTTGATCAAATATGAGATTATTTTCAACTTTTCAAGGTCATCCAAATTACAATCAAAATTTCTCACAAAAGTCCCTAACTCTAGCAATCACACAAATTTATCGCCTAAAAGTGCAAGAAAAAGTAAACATGACCTAAATGCAAAGTCCCCCCCCCCCCCTCAAGCTTAGTCCGAGCATTGTCCTCAATGCTTCAAGACAGATAGATAGAAAAATGCAAAGCTTGGGGAAAAGAAAGCAAACCTGATCAGTAGTCGGGAGGAGGTGGTCCGGGGTAGTATCCAAACTCGTCATAGAACCTCCAGTCCCTCAGCTCATCCTCAATCGCCTGGATCCGCCCACCATAGTCTCTCATCTGCTGCTGGATGTCACGAAGGATAACACCATGCTCGCGCTGAGAGTCGCTCATGTCATGCATGAGGCGGTACACATCCTAAAGGGTCGGGTCGGCAGAGTAAGAGCCGGCCTCAGCAGTGGAAGTGTCATGTACCTGGTGCGAGGAGCTGGGTGCATCTGTCATCGGTACATCAGTCATAGGAGGAGGGGGTGGGGGTGCCTGAGGAGCCGGTGGTCCAGTAAAAAGCCAGGTGCTCCTGTCTGTAAAGGAGAGAGGTGCTTCGAATGGGAGCCGGTGCTCAATACCATCCGGCATGCGCCAATAATGCATGTCGCGGTGGCCAGCAGTGCCTCTCTGGGTGCGGATGAAATGCCCCAGACGGAATGCGGATGAAGTGCCTCTCTGGGTGCGGATGAAATGCCCCAGACGGAATGCCTCAGCGTCAAGGCTGGTCGGGCCTTTACAGAGCTTGTCACCATTGATATGTAATTCAAGCTTCTCGGCAATGTAGGTGACATAGGCGCAGCATGTGATGTTGCCTCCTACCTTCTTCGATTGCTGGACTGCAAGCCAGTGCTCGATCATGAGAGTCATCAGGTCTGGGCGCTGCAACTCATCGTCAGGACGGAGCATGTGGTCCAACAACATGAGGTCCTCGTTGTTGGCGCGGGCGACTGTCTCACCACGTGCAAAGATAGTGCAAGCGAGGGCTCGCTGAATGCATCGAAGGACCGGATGAGAGATGTTACGGCCCTTATAGTCCTTGCTGTGCGTTGCTGTCATGCCAGAGACCAAATTCCAGAAATGCTCCTTCGTCATGTCCTCACGAAAGGAGAGCTCGTCAGTCTGGGGCTCCAGGTGGAAACCGAACCACTCGCGCAGCGCAGAAACCCAAACATGGTGAGTCTGGTGACACAGCCGAAATTTGATGTAAGGCCGATCTTCCGTGTCCTTCTTGAGTTGGAGGGATGAGAGGAACTCCTTTGTGAGCTTGCTGTAGGAGTTGGCCTCGATGGCCCAGAAGGCAGGTGTAAAGCCTATCCTGCCAGTGAGATGGAGGAACTGATCCGCAACCCCGAACTTGCGAAGTGTGTCAAAATCAACCCTGCGAGTGTTCTCACACTTCCTTTGCCTCAGAATGTTGAAGTGACCGAACATCCGACGCGTAGGGATTGGGAAGTATTCGGTTTGGTATTCTTTCGCGGACTCGGTGTACTCACCAGAGAGGTGCTCGGAACCCTCGGTGTCATAGCGCTCCGGCTTGGATGATTCTGGCTCGGGTGAGTGTGGCTCGGGTGGTGGTGTGGGCTGCCTAGCCTGCCTGCGCTCATTGGCATGCTTGGAGTGGCGTTCACGGAACATGGCTGCTCTGAAGGGGTAGTGCACGGAAATTAATTTTGCACTAAAAATTAATTTTACAACCATTTTGCACTAAAAATTAATTTTAAAAAAATTAAAGGGACTTACTTGCAAATCTAGAAAGATATGGAGAAATATGGGAGAAAGAGCTCAAGCGAGGAGAGATAATGTGAAATTTGATAGAATGAATTTTGAGAAAAACGGCTAATCCTCCACACACATATATATGCCGAAACCAGCCATTTAATGGCCGGTGGGGAATTAAAATAAGTACTCAGCTGGGTATATTTATTAATTTCTATTTAACTTTGGATATTAATAAAAATGTCGGAATTTTGTGAGAATGAATTGTTGGAAAAAAACAGAACCCTCCCATATATTAATAAATATACCCGCAAAGATTAGGACCGGTCATTTAATGGCCGGTGGAGAAAACAAAGGGACGGCCATTAAATGACCGGTTTGGACATTTTTAGTAAAATCCAGGTAAGCTGGATATATTTATTAATTTCAATTTAACTTTGGATATTAATAAAAATGCCAATCCAATCTATGTACCTGCTATGTTTCGATTTTTTTTTTAAAAGATCGGCTACCTTTTGAATTTAGACCTCCTTTGATATATTTTGCATGATAGGACTTCGCTGTTAGGCCTCTTGTTTTTTACATTGGTTTGGCCTTGCCTCCTTGGGCCCTGGATAGGAGGGAAATAAACAAACATTGTTGTCGCTATTATTGTACAAGTTTTTAAAACTTTTAATGCAAAAATAAGTGGTACCAGAATACCACTACTTCAAAAAAAAAATTTGTAATAAAATTACCAAATTAAATTTGTTCATAAACAACAATTCTGCATTAGAATTCAAAAAATAAAAAATTAAACTAATAATAGACTGAAGAATTAGTTATATACTTCTCTACTGGAACTACGTGTCAACTAAACTCTAGAAACAATTAACTAAAAAGGTAAAACAAATCCTTTAAGCTAACTACAATTTGTACAGTTGACAATAACTAAAGGATATTAATAACTAACTAAAATTGAATGCCATAATTAACAACAATATATGTCCATACTCTTACAATTAAAAATTGTAGCAAATTTACACAACTCAAACCACTTCGTACAATACCAGTAAAACTAGAGGCTAGGGAAAAAACTACCTGAATATGACAAAAATCACCTTGTGCTGATGCTGCCACTGTGTCACCAGCCCCTACCAAATAAGGAAAATAGGTTAAGCGATGCAAGGAGAGAGAAAGGCTAGAGTGGTGGTCTAGGGAGGAGAGTAGAGGAAGAAGAGGGTCTTGTGGGGTCAGAGTTTAGAAAACATGTCGGAACTTGAGTGAAGATAGTGGAAGAGGAGATGTCAGGAGTGAAAAATAGTAGGTGGCAGCCGGCAACTCATTAAAAAGGTGGGACTCTGACATCGTTACTTGTTGCATTGAATAAGTTCATAGCTGGAAAGGCTTAACATGAGAAAGCACGCTTCATGGATTTGCTTTTGTTCATAGAAAAAAGAATCATTATTCATATACCAAATATTTGGTCAATGTCAATTTCCTCGTCAAAACTTTGAATTGGATATTTCCCTTTTCAAAGACAATAACATTCAATGTCTAAATTTTAAAGTTTAATTAAGTTACTTTCATCTAAATAATTGATCAGCCTTTTAGAAATACTAAGCAAACTTGAGTTTGCATTGTGAAATACCAAATAATGAAGTTCCCAGGGGAAATATCTAATAACAGAACTTTGATAGGTGCATGATCAATTTATCTAAAGAGATATGAAGAAAATAATTTAAATTAAAGTGGGACCCACCTGAAGGAGTATCCTGAGTTGAAACTATTGTAGCACTTCCAGATGGGGCATGTGTCTCCAAATTCCTTGGAATGCTCTCATGCGGGTTCATCTCTGCCATTGATCTGTCCAAGACATCATCTTCCCTGTAATTCGGATTCATCTGCTGGGCCTCCACTTGTTCCTCTCCATTAGTATCTATCCCAGCTGTTCCACTCACAAGTGGGACCGTCTCGACCTCAATTTTACATGCCTGGATCGATTTGTCAGGCTTCTGGTGCATGTTTCTCTGCTTCTTCAGTGGTGGCTCATTTGTAATTTGGTGTCCAGGTGGGGCCATCTCCATAGAGAGCTCTTCGTGAATTTCGGGTACTACCGACTCAGAGACGAGTGGTAATGGAGGTGGAGACGGTGGTAGGTCGAGGTTTCCACATCCAGATTCTGGTGCCAGAAAATGAACCGCCAGCTGTGATGGAGGAGGCGCTGCCTGAGATTCAGAGAGGGCTTCGTCAAGAGCTTCAATTTTCACCGGAGCCGAGTGTGTTTCGTTGAAGTTTTCCATTGTGCTTGGTTACAGCGTCGGAGAAACGAAGAGGTTTTAGGCTTTTTGGAAGAAAGGGTTTTTGGGAAGAGACAATAATGGGTCGGACCAAAAAGAAAAAGCAAACGCGACCCGATTCGGAATGGACAAAAAGAAAATGAAAAAAAAAAAAAAAAAACAGCTCGCCAGACGCAAGGGAAACTCTTGGTCATGGATCTCTTAATCAGACCTTCTAAATTTAAGTATCTACAAGAGATATACAATCAGATAATTTAACTATTTTTAATTTCAAAGATACAAATTTTTAATTTTATAATTGAAACCATTAAAATGGATTTTCATCTTTAAAAAAAACTCAGAAATTTATCTAACTAAATTTCCGTCTTTTGAGACATGGAGTACAGAACTTCACAAACCTCGAAATGGTTTTCTAATTTGAAGTTCAAAAACTTTTACTTCTAATTTCAAGTTATCCCATAATAGGAAACTAATGGCTGCCATATTTTGAATTTAAAAAAAAAAAACATTTCACAAATTCAATTTTACAATCAAGTACGTTGCTTGTTTTTCTAATTTTTCTTTCGTAAGTTCTTACTTAACAAATATGTCTTTCAGTCTTTCAGTTAAAAATGAGATTTATTAGCATTCAGAATTTTATCGACAAATTAGCAATGATAAAAGCAGTTAATAAATTGTAAAGATACTTTTTTATAAGATACTATTTTAGGCTTAATTTTTTCCTTGTGAAATTACGTGTTAAATTAATTAGGCAGTCTTTAATTTGTTGACTTAAGTTAATTTATAGGTAGGTGATATAGGTAATGGGATAAGTTATATCCTACCGGCTTGATTAGGCCGGTTGAGCATTCTTTGTACGGAAGTTCTTTTCTTAGAGAGTTTACATACAAATGTTGTATGCTTTGTAAAGCTAGAATCGATTGGATTTTGTTTCCATGAAGCAAAGATGATACATATGTTGCATCCTTTGGGAACTCAGTATATTCCTTTTTCAACTTTTTCGTGGTCATATGAACTCGATAATAGGACCATCATTCGATTACATAATTTTGTTTAAACATACATTTTATATCCATAGAATCAAATATGAAAGAAACACTTTATACTTCTCTTTGTCTGTCCTGTAGCTCACAATACCAGTTTCTATGATGACATACTTCCTACTTTTTCATCGCTTAAACCTTCACTACTAGCAGATCAGGCTGCAAGGCCTCAAAATTGAACTTCTGGCTGTCTCCAGTACATATAATTTATAGAGACATACAGAATTTATAATAAATAAATAAAAAATTAGGCTCTATAGTCATTACCACAATCGCCAATTATGGTCATGAGATCTCTCCCTTTCTTTGAGACTTCATTAATGCAATTGAAGTCTTCTTCGTCCAATTTCAGTGAGAAAATCGCAGTTGTATCCTTTATATGCTCAGATAGACCCAATCTCACACCCACCATTGATCCTGCCACACTTGGCTATTTGCGCAACCCAGCCAATCAACCAAATAAAAACAATTAAATTTAAATATGACAGTAGCAACACAGACGTAGAGTGAGGCTATGGTAATATGAATATTACAGATTGACCGTACTATGGATCTATCTCTATTTTTAACGTTCAAACAACTTAATTGAACCTTTAAAATAGTCGCCATATGAAAATATCCAACCCATAACCAAATCCGACCCAATATCCGTATAAATATCCGATAAAATGATAATACCATTCTTTATAATTAATTAATATAAAAACATATATTAATAACTATGAAAATACTCTCATTTGTTACAGCGAATTGCAAAATAGTAATTGAAATAATGTACTTGCAAATGTTGAATCGATAGGATAGTAATAACTATTATTTTTGTTTTGCTATGTTAGCATGTTATGTTGTAATATTTTTGAACAAGAATAATAATATAATTATTATTTTAGAGCAACTTTTAATTTATATTATAATAATATATTATGTGATATATCTAAGAAATTATAATTATATTTAAACATAAATGGTTTCTCAAATACTTGTGAGTTGTGACATGCTTCCGATAATCCACAAAGAAGTTATGGGTATCTATCTATCCGGAACTGAAAGACTGGATTCAAAATATCTACGTGTAGATAAGTATCCGGATCCGGACCCGATCCGATTTGAAACTAAAAATATATGAATCAAAATTCGGACCAGAACACTTTTAGAATACAAATTCAAATATAATAGTTTGCAGATCCTACCCGATCCCACCTCTACTGGTAACATAGGCGGTCCAGACTAGTCAACTATCAAAGAGGTGGATGGATATATGGGTCTATTTACCGTCTCTGAACTTTGATGATAAAGAATTCGGAAGAGATGATGTCATTTTGGAGCGATTCGTTAATCCTTTCTTGCTCCTTGGAAATTCCTCAGGGCAATGAAGAGAAAAATATTAACACTAAATCTGTTACATCATTGTTTTCCATTTTGTGTCAAAGAAAAATTCTATCTGAAACTATCTCCATGCTAGTAGACTAATAGCCAAGCGATATGAAAATCATATTTATAGGTGGCATTTCTCAAGAACATTTAGTTTCTTGGTTAAATATGAAGCAAAATGGGTTTATTGTTTATTATACGGATTAAAATATATTCTATTTTTAGTAATTGAAATTTGACCTTTTAGAGGTAAAAAGTGGTATCAGTTACGGTTTGACTAGGTCAAATATAGAGAAAATGACACTAATATTTGTGACAATTCAAAATGGAGTTGGATAATTAAGAGAAATAACTGTAAAACACTGATAATACAATAATTCCGAAGTTTTCATAAACTGTGTAATATTTGACACTGAGTTTTAAAATTCTACTAAAAAAGAACAACTTTAGATTATTATCTTTTCTAATTGCATTAATTTAGAACTTAATAAGTAGCAGATAATGGTCTTTATAAAATGGTTTTTTTTTTTTTTTACTTTTTAAGGGGCAAGCTGGAACGGGAATGATATTAACACCAACTTTTATTTTTAACAGAACAATTTCAATTTTTGAATTTTAAATAAAAATTTCTCTCCGTAAATATTTCTATCAACTGTCATTTTTTTTTTCTCCGGGGATTATGCAATGTTCTTATTTATTAGTTATTATATATTCTTCATTGTTAGATTTTTAACTAATTTGAAAGAACGACAAAAATGCTACAAATATAATTAGAAGCTGTAATAAAGTATAAGATTATTACTGCAAAGCAAATTTTATACTTTTATAGCAGTTTCTTTTCAAGTGGTATTATTTTGAATTTGTAAATGGTTTAATTACATAATACGAATAAAATTATAATTTATGTTTTGCTCAACTCATAAAGTTTCTCTTATCAGAATAATATTGAGAGAAGACGTAGGATAGACTCTTCTATTTATTAATTTATGTTGAGATAAAAATATTGATTATTTCTTACAGAACACATTTTTCTAAACGTAATCATGTATATTACCCATTGTTCTATTTGATATGGTCATATGTTCTATTATTATGTAATTTAATAATAGATTTTAATATTATCTCTAAAGATCAAGACAAATAACGAAGATGTTTAAAATGATTAATTAAATATAATCATAATTAAGGGTTAATTAAAAAACAAATTTGTAGGTAATTAAAATTTGCAACCAATTATATTGTTCATTCAAATGAAATAAAAAAAATAATAATAACAATAAAAATAAAAAATAAAAAATAATAAGAATATCAATCACAGCCAAGATTAATCAATTGATCAAATACATCAATTAAGCACCTTAAAATTTATGTAAATATGAAATTAAATATCTTGAAACAATGTTAACAAATTAAATCTTAGGATGAATTAAATTATTGTTATTAGATGGGGAGGATTAATACTTTTGAGGCAAATTTAATTAATCAAAGCATACAAATACATTAAGCACATTGAACAACAAAGATGGTAAAAATAACAATTAAATCATAAATTCTAATTACTGAGGAACATCGTTAATGGGACAAATGGATCCAACTAATCAAAGAACATTAAATACTGTGAATCAAATTTAAAAGTACATATCATTGACATGTGGGACCCTTTTGTCATATGAAATTTACACGAATCTCCACATGCCAACCAGATATTTTCTTTTTTCTTTCTTTTCCTGCGCGCCTTCCCGTGGATTCGAAAGATTTTCCGAATCTCTCTCTCTCCCACTGTCACAACGCCTCGTCGAACGCAACAACTTTCGCACACTAAGGTAACATAATATTTCGGTTTAGATCTGGACCGTCAGATCAGAATCAGTACGAAAATTAAAGGTACCCCGTGCATTCGACGTTGGACGGGATTTGCTCGCATTCTGATCGGACGGTCTGGATCTAAACAAAAAATGTTCTGTTACCTCAGAGGATATGGATTCCCGCTCTCAACTCAACTGTCGCTTCTCTCTCTCTCCCCTCCACCTTTACTCTCTCCTGCACCTCTCCCTCTGCTCCCACCGACCTGCCCTTCCCTCGCTCCTCACCTTGCTAAACCCTATACCTCCTTTTCTCCTCCCCTCCCATTCGCTCCATGGCTCTACACCTCAAGCTGAAACCCCATTCCCATCACTTCCTCCGCCTTCTCTCCTCCTCCCCTCTCCCTCCCCCTCCTTCCGACGATTCCCCGGCTGAACCCAAACCCCAATCCTCCCTCTCCTCCATCAGAGACACCAAGCCGCGTCACCGTAGTCCCTCTTTCTCTCCCTCTCCTCCGCAAGAGCCTCGCCAACTTCCGCATCAACCCCCTCCCTCCTCCTCCTCCCCCCCTCCTTCCTCGTTTTTCCCTCCTAAGTTCCAGGATATTTTAAAAAGCAATCTCCAAAACAACCCTCCTGGATCCGGTTCACCCTTTTCATTCGACTCCATTCGTCATAATCTTCGACAATCCCGCCGCAGCAATGTTTCGTTTTTCAACGTCAAGAGTTTCCAGGAGAGCATCAGGAACCAGGGGCCCCAGTCGGGAGCACCGCGTGCACCATCTCTTATTGGATCCGACAACCGGTTACATGAAGCGATTTTTGGGAGAGAAGCGAGGGAGAGGAAGAGCGAGGGAGTGGAAGGAGAGAAAAAGAGCAAGGAATTGAAGGCTGAGTTTGTCAGTGTGTACACACACCAGGAGCTTGGAGAGAAGCAGGGGAGGTTGAGGTCAGAGGGGGGAGAGAAAAAGGAGGAGGGGTTCTCTTGGAATGAGCGGGAGCAGAGGCTTATCAAGCCAAGAAAATTGGAGGAGGCCAAGTTGAAGGATAGTCCTTTCCCGTATATCAGAGAGATTCTCCATAATATACAAAATAGCAAGGATGCTAAAAAGAGTATGATGCTTTTTTAATTCCATTTCTTGACCTGTTATCATTTTTCGAGTAGATTTGTATAGTGGCATCTAATGTTATCATCTAATGTTAATCTCTTTCGAGGAAACCCTAAATCTGGTAACAATTCCTTATCTGAAATTTCTTTTATTTGAAGCCGTTGTTGGAAGAGAAGAGGTTGAACTTACTAAGTGGTGAATGGTTTGTGATATTTGTTCAAATTTTTCTTCTAGTTTTTAAATTTGAAGTCCTACTGTCTGCTATAGTTGATAGGTCATGTTGGTCAGCTATCATGCATGTTAATTTGCCCCTTCTTTTAGCTTTCAACTTTTCCGTCTTGTGGTTAGATTAAGATCTTCAAAATATGTACATCTGGATCAGATTGATCACCAGAGGTCTTTAATTTTGTTTTTAGTTTCAATCTTTGTTTAGCAGTTAATACTTTATTTTGGATCTACTATTTTTAAAGAACTAATTGTTTGCAAGTGACTTTGTGTAGGTGATACTTATTTTGTACAACAACAACAATGTAGCCTTTAGTTGCAATATTACAGAGTTGAAAGAACAGTAATGCAAAAAAATTCAAATTAGGATGCTTTGTTTGTTTCGTTTTTCATTGTGAACAAATCTGAACTTAAATGAAATTAGGCATTGTGAAGAAATCTGATGGGGAAGCAGCACAAAGGAGCCGCTGGAGCAGGGAACAAACCACGCTTTTCTTAAATTTGGTGAGAAAAGAACAAGTATCTCAAAGGGTTGCCGGTCCTGAAACATTTACAATGCAGTTGTGGAATAGATTGGCACATATTTTGAGCACACAATCAGAGCCACATCGGCAAGGTAATCAATTGCAAGGCCGGTGGAGAACCTTGAAGAATGACTTCTACAATTACAAGCAGTGTGTTGACAAAACTGGATGGGGTTGGGATCCTGAAAGGCATGTACCTATCGCTCCCAATGAAAGCTGCTGGGATGATTTAAGAAAGGTACGAATTAGTTCTAAAATGAGTGAGGCTATGGTAATATGCATATTACGGATCGACCTGTAATATGCATCCATATCTCTATTTTCAAAGTTTAACTAGTCGATCCGAACTGTTAAACATGATCTCTATGTGAAAATGTACATGCATACCAAATATTACATGAGGAGAGTTCAAATGCCTCCATTTTTTGTGCCTCCATCATGCCTCCAATTTTAAAAACTTTAATAACTCAAAATTAAAACTTAAAAGTAAAAATAAAACCATTGGATATGATCTACATCATTTTATCTATGTGCTCATAAAAAATTATCACATTTTGATTTTGTTTTTATGTAAATCAATAAGTTGAAAAATCAACATCTAGAAATTATCCACATTAGTACGTTTTTTACAAGCTCTTGATGACAACTAAAACAAAATTGAAATGTCATAAATTTTTACACGTGTATAGATAAAATGATGTAGATCATATCCAACGGTTTTATTTTGACTTTTAAGTTTTAAATTTTGAGTTATTAAAGTTTTAAAAATGGAGGCATGGTGGAGGTATGAAAAATGGAGGCATTTGAACCCTCCTCATATTACATTTTTAGATTTTTTTTACTATATTTTTAGATAGGTAGAAAATCACTGATTCTGGATGGTCTAGAATTTTCAAATCAAGTGATTTTCTACTTATTTAAAAAGATAGCAAAAAGAATAAAAAAAAATGTAAGATTTGATCTGTAGGTACATTTTAATATGAAGAGAATGTTGAATGGTTAAGATCGACTATTTAGACTTTAAAAATGAAGACATTTGTCCATAGTGCGGGCCATTGTGTAATATGCATATTACCATAGCCTCACTCTTCTAAAATTAGGATGAATTATAATTGTCCCCATGACAAATTTGAATATTTTGATGAATCTTATTATGAAATTCTTTTGCAGCACAATGCGAAGTTGTACAGGTGCAAATCAAAAGCCTTCATTTGGTATGATTTAATGAACGTGCTGTGTGGATCTAATGTTGCAACAGGATTTCACGCAATGAGTGGTAATCTTGGAAGAACACAAGCTGCAGGTCTGGTTAGTCAATCTGATAGCTCGGATAATAATCGCAATGCAGAACAGGAGTCAGATGAGTTAGGCATCCATGCTTTTAGGACTAGGTTTAAGGTGGATTCTAATTGCTCGGTTGATAATTCTGTTGGTGGTACGGCCATGGAGCAATCGCCGGAAGTTGCCTTGCGTGCTGTGTTGGTTACTAACTCTTGTAAGAGAGTACAAGAGGAATCCATTGGAGCAGGGTGTAGCGAGTCATCTCAGGGTAACAAAACCACACAATTCAATGCAGTTGTTGATAAGTTCGTTGAGGAGTTGAGGGAACGACGTCTTCTTAGAAATGATGTGAAGAACAGGAGTAAGAAAGTTGCTGAGAAATTACTCGAGATAAAAAGAGAGATGAACATGAACTGTCAAGATTTTATAATATTACAAGAGGTGCTTAAGGATGAAGTGAACAAAGACCTTTTCATGATGGAGGGTGAAGATAAGCCTGTTGAGGAGTTGAGGGAACGACGTCTTCTTAGAGATGATGTGAAGAACAGTAGTAAGAGAGTTGCTGAGAAATTACTCGAGATAAAAAGAGAGATGAACATGAACTGTCAAGATTTTATAATATTACAAGAGGTGCTTAAGGATGAAGTGAGCAAAGACCTTTTCATGATGATGGAGGGTGAAGAACTTATTCAGTGGATAGAAGATGGAATTTTGCATATCATTATCAACTAAAGTGAAACTACCCCACCAAGGAACCATGCCTAATTTCAGTACAATGTTTACTATTTTGCATTAGGTTTTAACATTATGCAGAATGAAAAAAAAAAAAAAAAAACTAGGATTGTTTTTGTGAATAGCAAGCAAAAGGCTTAGCACATTTTGTATGAAAACATATTTAGGAGCTATGTTGAAGTGCTTTCTGTTAGTATGTTTTAGTTTATCTGGCTTTTAAAAGAAAGAAAGGGTACAACAGGTTTAGTGGTATATGCTGTGATGCAGGGGCTCTGACAAAGTTTGGTCAGTTTGTTTCGTTAATGTGGTTTTGCTGTGATGCAGGGGCTCTGACAAAATATATATATATATATATTTATGAGTGAGGCTACGGTACTATGCATAACACGGTTTGGTTCGTGCTACGGCTCAATATTTGAGTTTTCAAAATCCTAACGGTCGATCCGAATCGTTCAACATGATTATAAAATGAATATGTACTTGCAAACCAAATTTTACATTTTTTCGAATTTTTTTACTAATTTTTTAGATAGGTAGAAAATCACTGTTTTTGGATGGTCCAGAATTTTCAGATCAAGTGATTTTCTACCTATCTAAAAAATAGTAAAAAATTTGAAAAAATGTAAAATTTAGTTTGCAAGTACATATTCATTTTATAATCATGTTGAACGGTTCGGATCGACCGTTAGGATTTTGAAAATTCAAATATTAAGCCGTAGCACGGACCAAAAACCGTGCTATGCATAGTACCGTAGCCTCACTCAACAAACATACAATAAACCTTTTCTCTGTCAAATTTTTCTCAGACGGCAACTATAGAAGATGTTGCCATGGCTCAATCTGATAACATCATTTGTTACTGGTCCAGTTAAAAATGTAATCACATTAACATGATTTTTGCTTCAAAACAATGAACTTGTTCATACAATCAGTAACAGGGGTAAAGATGTTCATACTCTGGAAAAACAATTCAAAATAATGCAATCTAATTTACATTACTATTAACCAAACTTGTAAACATATACGACGTTTTGTCGTGATCTGTTCTCTCTTAATAAACTACTCTGGTGCTACAGATATTCTTTGATTCCAAGTGGCTTATGATGTATTGATGGCAGCTATATATGTTACTGATACACGCAGGAGAGGAGCCAGATTTTTAAGCTATAGAGATCAAACGTGAATGAGAGAGTCGTAAAATTTTTCATAATGTGGATGAGAGTCAATTTTAAATTACTCATTACATTTTACTCTAAACTATATAGAAAATTATGTATAAATACAAAATATTTGAAAAGATTTGGGAGTCAATTGACCCCATTCATATAGAGTGGATCCGCCTCCGGATACGCGCGTGCACAATAAACCAGGTTGTTAACTTGTACCGGTATCATTCCAGATTTGCTGTTTTCAACTTCATTTCATTACAGTGAGCATACAGTAATTTAAAATGGATAAATAATGCTATATAAAATAAGAGGTTAAGAATAGTAACCTTAATTTACAATTTATACAAGGATATTACTGGGTGCAAAAATGCATCCGCACAAACACACAATAACAACAGCAGACAAAAAGAAGGAAAAAAAAATCATTGACCCAACACTGCAACGCAGACCATGGCTTCACAAGTTCACATGTTCTACAAAGAGTGGCTGGCAGCCAAAATTCCAAATTGAGTGATATCTACCAGCACAGGTGTAGGAATAGCATCGGTGGGCCCAGGTGTTAATATAGCATCGGCTACTCTGGTGTAGGCATAACATCATCGGATGGTCCAAGTGTTAGGTATACTGTCGCCGGCTCGGGTGCCACACCTGTTAGTATTTTGTCAGCTGGTGCAGGTGTAGGCATAGTGTTTGCTGCCACAGGTGTTGGTATTTCATCGGCTGGTGCAGTTGTAGGTATAGCATGGGATAGTAAGTATGCGACATCGCGCATGGTTGGCCTTTGATTGGGGTCTTCTTGCAGGCAAGTAACTGCTACCTCAACAAATGCTTGCATGCTCTGTATATTTGCCTCATCTTCTTCATCACCCATTAATTCTATTAACTGCTTCATTAATTGCTTGACTGCTTGACTCACCGTGCCTGTCCTGACATACCGATAAGCTTGCTGCCCAATATTTTCCATGCAAAATATGATCTCCACTAACAAAATTCCGAAGCTGTAAACATCTACTTTTTTGGTGACCTGTTCACCCAGAATCCATTCAGGAGCTATGTATCCGTAGGTTCCCCGGCCTTCGGTACTAGTATGAGTTTGATCAACCCAGAGGAGCTTTGCCACTCCAAAGTCTGTTATTTTTGCAACATATTTATCATCAAGCAGTATGTTTTGGGGCTTTATGTCACAGTGGATGACTGGTGGGTCACAATCCTCATGCAAGTATTGAAGGCCTTTAGCAATTCCTAGAGCCACTTTTGCTCGTATGTCCCAGGCGAGTTTCTCACCGTTAATTCTTTTTGTGTAATTTTCAAGTGAACCGTTGCTCATGTAATCATAAACTAGCATCATGTTTGAGCCTTCAGTGCAAAACCCGATTAATTTGATCAAGTTTTTGTGATGGGTTTTCCTAATAGAATGCACCTCACTCTCAAACTCGCGCTCTCTATTATTTTTCAAGGGGTCTAGTACTTTAACCGCAATGGCTTTCGGGGGCTCAGAAGGCAGAATCCCTTTATAAACAACCCCGAAACTACCGCGACCGAGCATTTCATCGAAATTTTTAGTAGCACCCTCAAGCTCCTTGCAAGTGAACTCCCTTAGATTTGTCCATGCCGACATACTCAAATCCCTCGGAGATTTCTTAAAAGCATGCCACAAGTACGCTGCCTGCAAAAAAACAATTACAAGGAGAATGCTAGCTGCGACAAGTAAAATGACACCGGCCACATGGCCAATATGGAATTCATCTTTCCTTTTGGGAACTTTGATAAAGACCTTCCCATCAACACCATTTCCCTCTATCCCTAATTGTAGAGGTAGCGATTTCTTATGACAACCGGGTTTGTCCCCATTTGATTTGTGTATGGCCACAGTACAGGAGCAATCTTTCAAGCAGTTCTCTTTGCACTGATTTTCGCTGAAGGTATTATACCACTCATAATCATCACTCTGCCAATCAATATTAATAGGCAACTCCTTAAGCTCAAATTCACTCGTTTCATGAGCTGAGCCGCATTGTTGCACATCAAAGTTGGGTTTACAACCTTCATAGATATTATCTGGATCTATAACAGAGTAATATTGGGGGCATTTACAGTGCACTCGGGTTAGGTTGGAGTCATTTAAGGAACAATATCCGTTGACTCCGCAAACTCCACCCCCAGCCTCACCCGTAGGCGAGGTGTTAGTCAAATTCCATGCAGAGCAACCGTTAGGGTAATTCTGTACTATCACCTCCCACCCAGCTGCATTATTCTTTGCATATGCGTAGATACGGAGCAACCCATCAGGGTCAACTGTTGCGTGTTGGTAGTAATCAAGTGTAGAAAGGGCAGCTGACGAGGTGACATTCACCTGAGTATTACTAGACTGACAGTAAAAAGAACCGTTTGAGTTAAAAACAAGTTTTTCACACTTATTGAGGGTAGGTCGCCAAAGGGCATGGTAGTTATTTCTGGTGGGAAGGGAAACAGGATAAAGGACTAGATCGTTATTTGATTGGACAATAAGGTTGAATCTGCCCTGGGAGAAATCTGAGTCAGTAAGCTTCGACCAAAGCATTTGGTCTGGTAACAGAGTTTGACCCGGTACAATTGTGTCGGTTGGGGATTGAAAACTTTCCCAAAGGGGCGAAGACTTGCTGTCACAAATGGTTTTACAAATGACAAAATTACCAGAGTCGAGAAGGGCCACATGGTCGGCTTTGTTTTTCTTAGAGCTCCAGATTGGGGTGTTGTCATTTGGGCCAGTGAGGGCTAGCAATCCATTTTGGTTGAGTTCGATTTTGGAATCGAGCGGGGCAAGTGTCAGATTGCCTTCGTTCATAGCAAACCAAATAATATGTTGAGGCGAGGTGGAGTTGAACCAAATTGCAAGCAGAAAAAGTGATTTCTTCGAATTGTAAGCCCGAAAGCCGAAAGCAAAGTTGCCTGAAGGAGAAACCAAGTAGGAGTTTGGGCCTGATGAGGATAGGCTCATACCGCGAGTCAAGTTTTGTGCTGTGGATTGTGGGAGAGATGTCAAGAGTAACACAAGGAATAGAAGTAGAGAAGAACCAACAAGGGGAGGGGAAAATTTTGATGGCTCCATTGGTGATATCTCTCTTCTCAGTTGAAACGGCTAGCAAGATGGAGCATTTGAATGGGAAATTTATCTAACTGTGCACTTCACGTTATTTTACGCTGCATTATTATTAATTGGTTTAGACTGGTCCCCATCGTTAATCCATAATTAATCATATAATATTTGTACTAATGAGGAGGTACCAATACCTCATGTTTTTCATAACTCATCATGTCTCACATATTATATATTCGTTCTAAAGTCCAAATTGTCAATCTGAACCACTCAACATGATATCCATATTAAAATATGCTTGAAGACCAAATTTTATAATTTTCGGAAAAATTTACTATTTTTTTAGATAGTTAGAAAATCACTATTTTTGAACGGTCCAAAAACAGTAATTTTTTATCTATCTTAAAAATATTAAAAAATTCCAAAAGTTAATATTTTAGTATGGATTATATATTGAGTGGTTCGGGGTATGAAAGATATGAGGTATTGGATTTACATCAATTTAGTGCAAGTGCATGGGATTTACATCAATCACCGATTTCTTTTTATTTGTAGCATTTAAAAAAATTAAATTCAAACTTATAGCATCAAAAAAGGAAAATCTCGAAATATAGCACAAACGCACTCTGGGGATGCATTTTTCTCCGAAGAGACGCAACGATATGATTTTTTATTATAATCTCAATCCAGAAAGCTTGTAAAAAAATCTATATCAGTTAGGCCGTAGCCAGTAACAACCAATTTCAGATAAAATAAAATTGTCTGAAGCTTGAATTTCTTATTTTATGTATTTTAGGAGTATTTTTTGTCTATTTTAAGCAGTTATGTATTTTTCTTAATTCTAGGGTACTTTGTCACATAGTGTTCTATCATTTTGTCCAAACGCACTCTAGGGATGCATTTGTGCTATGTTTCGAGATCTTCCTTATTTTATGCAATAATTTTTTTTGAGGGATGCTTCTATGCACCTAATGACATATTTGTAAAATGAGCATATTTTCATTTTCAAAGTTCAAACAGTCAATCCGACCGTTCAACATTATCTCCATATTAAAATGTACTTGGAGGTCAAATTTTACATTTTTTTGAATTTTTTTACTATTTATTAAGTATTTTACAAAACTAGTCAAATTCAGACCATTGAATTTTGTACCCATCTTAATAAATAGTAAAAAAATTCAAAAAAATGTAAAATTTGACCTCCAAGTACATTTTAATATGGAGATAATGTTGAACGGTCGGATCGACTGTTTGAACTTTGAAAATAAAAATATGCTAATTTTACAAATAGATCCTTAGGTGAATAGAAGAATTTGCCATTTTTTTTTTGGACAATGCTACAAATAAAAATCGGGATCAATTAATATAGCTAGCTATCAACACAAGGGGCGGAACAAAGGGGTCCGGATCCCCTAAAGTAATTCAACTTTTGAATTTTCAATCAGGACCGTCCGATTCGATTATGTTGCTCGAGATTGGTTTGGGATTCGAATCTGTCGTCGGAATGTGTGCGCTCCACTTCGGAATGGATGGTCTCAGATTCAAATCGGACGGTTCCGATATAAAACCTAAAAATTGAGTTACTTCACTGGATCTGAATTAAGAACATAGTAGGGAGGAAAGGGACTAAGCTCCTTATAAATTGAAACTTTATACATTAGTCCATTAAATTTTGTAATTTTTATATGCATTAATATTTTTAGTCTCTTATAAAATAAATTACACTATATCTAAAAGCCATTCATTCTCTATTTTCTAGTCCCACCCCCTCATCAATGTTAATAAACAACTACAAACCAAAAATCTCGACCGCTTCTGAGGTAGCCGTGTAAAAATGAAAAATTAGGTATAAATAACATATAATAATTCAGCCAATACTAATTCAGCAATACTAATTCAGCCAAGACTAATTCAGCAATACTAATTCAGCAATACTAATTCAAAAATAAAAAATTAGGTATAAATAACATAGAATAATTCAGCCAATACTAATGAGTCCGGCTACTATAACACTAGTGTCATTTCAAACTAAATAACACCACATCTTAAACCATTGGATCTACTTTAATATTCGTGTACAAGATAGTGCTGGAATGACACTAGTGTCTTGCACGAATATTAAAGTAGATCCAATGGTTTAAGATGTGGTGTTATTTAGTTTGAAATGACACTAGTATTATAGTAGCCGGACTCAATACTAATTCAGCCAAGACTAAATCAGCAAGACAAATAATATATTATCCTTGAGGATTAATCAGCAATACTAATTCAGCCAAGACTTTGGATTTAATTAGATTAGGTAGATCCTATTAATAATGGGGGCAAACAGCTTCAATCCGGAGAACGATATCCAACCGGAGCCAACAACTTTTTTTACCATCGCTTTCTCCGATTTTTTCTCCACTATTCTTTTTCCAAGTGAGCTACTCAGTCATAGCACAAAACTAATCTATATGATACATATATTAGATTCTTTTTTTAAACATAACTAATTTTAATGATTTTAACATAACAAGCACAGAGAAGTTGGATTATATAAAAAAACAGTTCCACCGAGGCAAGGAATTAGTGAAGGGAGACAAATATTTACTCCACCGATCCGTAGGATCGGCAGAGCCATTTCATAGAAAATCACAGAAAATGGCTCCACCGATCCGCAGGATCAGTGGAGCAAACGCGTTTCTCCCTCCACCAAGATAAGAGATCGGTGGAGCTGTTTTTTATAAAATCCAATTGATTCCGTTAAAATCATTAAAATTAGTTCTATTTTAAAAAAAAAATCCATATATTATATCTATAAATGATAAAAATTGAAATATGTTGCATCACCTATTAAGTGACCTGATTAAAAAAATAATCAGTTTAAAGCAGTGTTCTAAATAGCGCGCTATAGCGTTTTTGGACCCTAAACGCTAAGCTATGGCATGAAAATACGCTAATTGCGCTACGGCCGCTATAGCGGTAATAGCGGTCCGCTATAGCGCATAGCATATAGCACGCTATTTGCGCGCTATGCATATTGGGCTTTTTTAGACAATTTATATGGACTTAAATAAAGATCCATAAAATTTATTTTGTATAGAAAAAAAAATAGAATGAATCATGATGCTTAAGATATTTTGTATAGAAAAAGATCGATAGTTTATGATATTATTATGGATATTTTGAACCATGGACTTTTGTACTAGTTCAATATGAATATTATAATTTCTTAATTAATTTGGTGTTATTTATTATTCTATGAAACTTTAGATAATGTTAATATATAGTACAAATATATAATATAATTTTTGTAAAAAAAAAAAAAACGCTATTTGGAATAGCTTCCGCTATAGCTACGCTATTCGCTATAGCTTTTTTTGTAGCCTTCCCGCTATGACGCTATAAACGCTATTTAAAACATTGGTTTAAAGTTAACAGTCTTTGATGTGCAATCAAAAGATATTCAAATTGTATGAAATTAGATTGTTAGTATATGCCCAATAATTATATCTATAATTTTTCTTTTTGATTTTCAACCTTGTCTAAATTGATTTAACAACCCATTGTTAAGATTGTCAAGTAATATTCTCATACATATGGAATCTATGGAACTAAGAATAGTATCGATGGATAATTTGATTTTCAACCTTATCCAAATTTGAATCCAAATTTGAAGTTTTGATATTCAAACAGATAGAAAAAGGAGAGGTTAGCTCAGTTGGCTACGAAAAAAATCCTAAGACTGTTGGTTATTCAAAGGTCAAGAGTTCGAATTTCTCTCACAACTTCAGCCTCTGCGAAGGTTTAAAAAAAACAAATATATTCAAACTGTTAATTCAAGATGCTCAATTCAATTTATATATATAGACAATTGTAGGAACTTAATTTTATTTACCATTTTCAATGCAGAAAATATCAATCTGATAAAAAAAAACAAAACAAAAATAACAAAGGTCAACTCAACGAGGATTCACATATGACAAACACAAGCATATGGTTTGTTAATACAAAGGCGGACATCATTCTTTTAATGGCTATATTAAGTTTATAGCAAATGTAAAAAGGGCCTGAACTTGATTGTGGAGTTGCTCTTGAATTATTCTGTCAGAACATAAATTTAATTAAGCTTCTTACTTAATCAATGCAGAAATCAATTGGAATCTAATTCAATTGGAATCTGCCAATTCCACTAATAAATCACTTCAAATTTACCAGAACAATTACCAAAGAAGTGCACTGAAATTCTTCCACATTTTTACCAGAACAATTATCATGAAGCATACATACGATGTATCCTTGAAGATGAAGCGAAGTACACGACTAATTGATAACAGAATTCGGATCTTAATCCCACAATGGTACCCTAGGTTTTATCACCATACTTACCAACTCCACAAATTAGAATCGAGTTGAAAAAACGAACCGCGAAGGGTGGACAGATCGATGCTAGAAGGGAATGAAAATAAAAAGAGCGCACGCACGAGAGAGAGGTTGCAGCCTGCGCGGGGTGCATTTAAAATCGGACCCAACCCAGATCTACTTGAAAATTTACACGGAATGCTTTAGATTCGTTGTAATATAGGATGACCGAGTCAGATTCAAACTTCAAATTGAATGATATGAATTCGTTAAGCAGGGAATCAAACTTTCAAGTCATCTGCAGTTAATTATTTCGTATTTGATTATTTAACTGAAATTTAAACTTCTTTAGATTTTAATCAAATATGCTTAAAATTAGGCATTGTTTTTCATTGTGAACAAATCTGAACTTAAATGAAATTAGGCATTGTGAAGAAATCTGATGGGGAAGCAGCACAAAGGAGCCGCTGGAGCGGGGAACAAACCACGCTTTTCTTAAATTTGGTGAGAAACGAACAAGTATCTCAAAGGGTTGCCGGTCCTGAAACATTTACAATGCAATTGTGGAATAGATTGGCACATATTTTGAGCACACAATCAGAGCCACATCGGCAAGGTAATTAATTGCAAGGCCGGTGGAGAACCTTGAAGAATGACTTCTACAATTACAAGCAGTGTGTTGACAAAACTGGATGGGGTTGGGATCCTGAAAGGCACTCCCAATGAAAGCTGCTGGGATGATTTAAGAAAGGTACATTAGTTCTAAAATGAGTGAGGCTGTGGTAATATGCATATTACAGATCGACCTGTAATATGCATCCATATCTCTATTTTCAAAGTTTAACTAGTCGATCCGAACTGTTAAACATGATCTCTATGTGAAAATGTACATGCATACCAAATATTACATTTTTAGATTTTTTTTACTGTATTTTTAGAGAGGCGGAAAATCACTGATTCTGGATGGTCTAGAATTTTAAAATCAAGTGATTTTCTACTTATTTAAAAAGATAGCAAAAAGAATAAAAAAATGTAAAATTTGATCTGCAGGTACATTTTAATATGAAGAGAATGTTGAATGGTTAAGATCGACTATTTAGACTTTAAAAATGAAGATATTAGTCCATATTGCGGGCCATTGTGTAATATGCATATTACCATAGCCTCACTCTTCTAAAATTAGGATGAATTATAATTGTCCCCATGACAAATTTGAATATTTTGATGAATCTTATTATGAAATTCTTTTGCAGCACAATGCGAAGTTGTACAGGTGCAAATCAAAAGCCTTCATTTGGTATGATTTAATGAACGTGCTGTGTGGATCTAATGTTGCAACAGGATTTCACGCAATGAGTGGTAATCTTGGAAGAACACAAGCTGCAGATCTGGTTAGTCAATCTGATAGCTCGGATAATAATCGCAATGCAGAACAGGAGTCAGATGAGTTAGGCATCCATGTTTTTAGAACTAGGTTTAAGGTGGATTCCAATTGCTCGGTTGATAATTCTGTTGGTGGTATGGCCATGGAGCAATCGCCGGAAGTTGCCTTGGGTGCTGTGTCGGTTACTAACTCTTGTAAGAGAGTACAAGAGGAATCCATTGGAGCAGGGTGTAGCGAGCCATCTCAGGGTAACAAAACAACACAATTCAATACAGTTGTTGATAAGTTTGTTGAGGAGTTGAGGGAATGACGTCTTCTTAGAGATGATGTGAGTTATAACAGGAGTAAGAGAATTGCTGAGAAATTACTCGAGATAAAAAGAGAGATGAACATGAATTGTCAAGATTTTATAATATTACAAGAGGTGCTTAAGGATGATGTGAAGAACAGGAGTAAGAGAGTTGCTGAGAAATTACTCGAGATAAAAAGAGAGATGAACATGAACTGTCAAGATTTTATAATATTGCAAGAGGTGCTTAAGGATGAAGTGAGCAAAGACCTTTTCATGATGATGGAGGGTGAAGAACTTATTGAATGGATAGAAGGAATTTTGCATATCATCATCAACTAAAGTGAAACTACCCCACCAAGGAACCATGCTTAATTTCAGTATTGGTTCACTATTTTGCATTAGGTTTGGGCATAATGCAGAATGAAAGAAAGCTAGTTTTGTTTTTGGGAATAGCTACTTGCAAGCAAAAAGCTTAGCACATTTTGTACAAAAACATATCTAGTAGCTATGTTGATTGCTTTGTGTTAGTATGTTTTAGTTTATCTGGCTTTTAAAGCAAGAAGGGTAACAGGTTTAGTGGTATATCCTGTGATTCAGGGGCTCTGACAAAGTTTGGTCAGTTTGTTTTGTTTGTTAATGTGGTTTTATTAGGCAAGGGTTAAAGACATAGATAGCTTAAAAGTAATATGTAGGATGTAATGCATTATCCAGTTTCTTCAATGAAACGTGCTTTAGCCTTTAAACCTTTTTTTCAAAAAAAAGAATATATATTGATATTCGTTTCAGGGCCATATTGGAATCCTGTCTACTTTCCAATGCATAAAATGTATTCACGAATAAGGAAATTATATTATCACCCTAAAATTATGTACATCCAAATTTTTATAAATGGATATTTCCGCTCAGATCTTAGATATAAGATGATATTTGTCCATTTAAACTTCACATTCATCGAAGTAATTTGGACGAGAGTATTCATAATTAAATGTAAGAAATCTATATTATGTACCTTTGGGTTAAAATTTAGAATAAAAACTTTACCCCCTTCTTCCTTCTCTCCTAAAGCTAATATAGATCTCTAAATGACTAACAAAATAACTCGTAGCCGTGAATTGTTCAAGATCGGGCTTGAAAAAAACTTGTAATTAATTCGTTTGATTATGGTTAAGTTTGTTATTAGCAAGTTCAATTTTGATCCTGCTCGACTCATGTTGGCTCAGTTCGTTGCAAGAAAAATATGAAACTATTTTCATACTATTTCATTATTCTATTTTTGTGTCTATCATAAGAAAATGAAAGCAAAAATAAGATCAAAATTCTTTTTCGGCTCATAGTCTATGCACGACTTACATAATCAAATTAACAAAAATCTTTAATCTATATACGGATCACAGTACAAACCAACAGGCTTGACTCAGCTCGTGATTGGCTCGACTTGGATTGTTGCTGGCATGAGCCGAATTCAAACTTTACCTATCTCATCTCGTTTACGGCCCTACTTATATATTCTCATTATGTTTATACTCATTTAAATTACTTGAATAGATAAATACCAAAGAATATAAAATTTTAATGTACTTATATCCCATATTTTAAATTTATTGGATGTATATACCTCCAATATTCCCACAATATTTGTGTTTACAAGGCCTATTAGACTTTTTAAGAGGGTTCCAGATTGCCCGTTTACAGCCCGCTTCTAACTACCGGACCCGGATCATGTGAAAACAGTTAAACAGATTACAATCAAACTTACTATAAAGTCTAAAAGGCCATATATAGTGCTATCCATTTTGAAACTTTGGACCCGATAAGCGAAAGCTAAAAGAGAAAGAAAGAATTACTGAAAAAACCCTAAACATGAAAAAGAACTGAAAACCCATAAACCCCCGTCGGATCGCAGTCCCTTCCCTTCCCCTCCCGCTCCGCTCCGCTCCATGGCTCTACACCTCAAGTTCAAACCCCATTCTCACCACTCCCCCCTCCCCTCCCTCCGCCTCCTCTCCTCCTCCCCTTTCCCTCCCCCTCCCCCTCCCTCCGACGAATCCCCGCCTGAATTCCCGCCTGAATCCCAGTCCCAATCCAACGTCTCCTCTTACTTCAGAGACATCAAACAGCGTCTCGGTTCTCCCCCCTCACCTCCCCATCGCATCCCCACCGATCCCCTTCCCCCTCCCTCCTTCTTCGGTCCTCAATCTCAAAAGCCCGCTGCTACCCTCGAAGAAATCCGCAAGAGCCTCGCCAACTTCCGCATCAACCCCCCTCCCTCCTCCTCCTCCCCTCCTTCCTCGTTTTCCCCTCCTAAGTTCCAGGATATTTTAAAAAACAATCTCCAAAACAACCCTTCTGGATCCGGTTCACCATTGTCATTCGACTCCATTCGTCAGAACCTTCGACAATCCCGCAGCAGCAATGATTCGTTTTTCAACCTCAAGAGTCTCCAGGAGAGCATCAGGAACCAGGGGCCCCAGCCGGGAGCACCGCGTGCACCATCTCTTATTGGATCTGACAGTCAGTTACCGGAAGGGATATTTGGGAGAGAAGCAAAAGAGAGGGATGGGGAGGAAGGAGAGAAAGAGAGCAATGAATTCGCTTATTTGACCAAGCAATACACACACCAGGAGCTTGGAGAGAAGCTGGCGAGGCTGAGGCCAGAGGGGGGAGAGAAAAAGAAGGAAGGGTTCTCTTTGAATGAGTTGACCCAGAGGCTTGTCAAGCTGAGAAAATTGGAGGTGGAGGAGACCAAGTTGAACGATAGTCCTTTCTCGTTTATCAAAGAAACTCTTTCCAATATACAAAATCATACAGATGCTCAAAAGAGTATGAGGCTTTTTTAGTTCCGTTTCTTACCTGTTATCATTTTTCAAGTAGATTTTTATAGTGACATCTAATGGTTACAGTATATGAAATACAGTACCAACCAGTAAAAGTTTATTCTGTGTTTCTGTAACAGAAATGAATCAGGCATTGGGTATGCACAATTATCTTCTATTTATTTTCTGTAATGTCCTTATTTCCCTTAAAAAAAACTCTGGAGAAGCATCGCATAAATATGGAATCACAATTTCATTGTCCCTATATAAAGACTAAATACCAAACTTTTTCTGATTGTGGGTAGTTTTATGAAGTGAAGAAGTGAATTGTCAGAATGCCTCTAACACTGGAAATTGACTTACCACTTCAACACTTCACTCCTTGAGGAGAGGGCAAATGAATTTAAGAGCAATGGTTGGTTGTAACCAGTTACATACTGATCAGCATGTACCCTACAAGCCTTTTATGGTATCATCGTTTGTATGTGTATATATTATATTTTCACTTCATACTGATTTGTAACGATCTCCCTAGAAACATTCTTTTCATATTTTAAGTAGCTATAAGAGACATTGACTTGAGAGGCTACAGCTACATAAATTATCCGTACTAATCTACAATTAGGGCAGCAGCGCATGCCTATCTTGACAGCTACATTACCAAAATTAGGCAGGGGATTGAATGTGCTTAATAATTTTTGTCTTAATATAAATATTGTTATTATTATTTTTTGGCAATTAGGACAGCAGCGCAGGCCTATCTTGACAAGCTTAGGAGGTTTGGTTACGCCAACATTCATGCTTAAGGAACCACAGGAGCAATTATTAGAAAAGGTGTGCTAATGTTTTTCATTATTTTATTTTGTATATTTATATATATTTGTGTGCATGATTAGATTGCAACTTGAGAATATTATGTACCACCTGATTTTTTTTATTTTTTTTGCAGTATTTTCATCCTGATCACATGTCCTCAGCTGAGAAGATGAAATTGGAACTCAAGAAAGTCAGAGATGAGTTCAAGATGTCAGAGTCAGATTGTGGCTCTGCACGAGTTCAAGGTGAATTTTCTTTTGGGAATAATTTCATATTTTCCCTGCAAAACATCAAAATATGTTTAGGGGCAAAATAAGAGATATCATGTGTACCCTTCTAAAGCAAGGGAATATCAGTTAGGCCACCTCTCTATTTTTCTGAACATATACCCCCCCCCCCCCCCATTCTTTCTCATTTATACACTGAGCAGCAGTGATGAGGGACAGCACATTCTCGTTGTTTGTTGAGTCAAATGGGAAAGGGAACGTTTGGACCATTTAACGAGATACATGATTTTTCTCTTTTTTGTTTTATATGGGATAATTTGTGGTTTTGCTCGGGTATATATGACATTGGTTATCTACTTGAAAGAATTATTACTCAAAACACTGTAACTTAATGTTTGGCAGTTGCTCAGCTCACAACAAAAATCAAGCATCTCTCTACTGTTCTGCACAAAAAGGTAAACCTAATCTCCAATAGCATTGATGCGCCATATACATCAGATGCTATGATCAAGAATTTTTATATTTATGGCGCTGATGCAGGATAAGCACTCGAAAAAGGGACTACAAGAGATGGTACAGAGGAGGAAGAAGCTCCTCAAGTACCTAAGAAGAACAGATTGGGATTCGTACTGCCTTGTACTGTCAAAACTAGATCTCCGTGACGTGCCAGAGTACAAGGCGCCTGATTACAAGGCTTTTCACCAGATCAAGCCCAAGTCCAAGTCCAAGTCCAAGAAGCCCAAGGGCAGGGCCAGGATCAAGGCATAGACAATAAAAATAGACTTATTTTATTGTATGGTTTGGTCTATTGTTTCTCCTCTGAATTTTGGTTATTCTGTTTTTTTCATAGAGAACATTTTTGCCTTCTTGCTGTAATTCTTTTTCTTTTTCTTTCTCATTACAATATACAGCGACAATGCAATGTGTTCTTGTCTTTGTAGGCTTAGCGCCTTGCATCAGGTACTAATTCTCATGAGGTGTGTCCCTTTTGATCTTTGCCTCGGAGACGTGTGAAACCTTAGACAGCAAATGATTGTAGAAATACTTGACCTTTTGTTCTTTGAATTGAATTCTTCATTTTTTATTTTTTGTTTTATTGGAGGTGGAAACTGAAGTTCTACATTTTTAGTTAAAATTTTTGTATTGTTCAATCAGATTGTGACTTGATTAGTTCTTGAGCTTGAGGGAAATACATATAATAATATTCCAAAAGCACAATGGCTGTTAGCATTATGCACTTGTTGAAAGTAAACTTGTAATTTCTCCAATTTATAAGATTATATTGGACCATATTTGGGTCCATCTAGATTAAACTTGATTTGTGTGTTTGCTCTTACCATCGAATCTGCAATTGAAGGCTCAAATATGTCTAAATTGATCAAATAAAATCGTATTACTAATCTGTGTACAACTGTACATAGATTATTTTTGCACATCGTCCAATATTATATGCTTTTGTCATATTTTATCAGTGTCCAACTGTCCATAGAATCATTTTTGCACATTGCCCAATATTATTTTTTTACTAGCGGAATTCCAAATTATATATATAAAATAGATGTCATATCTTCTTTTATCGGTATTCTTTTTCTTTTTTTATGGTTGTAGGTTTTATAAACGCTGACTTGGCACACTTTTAGCAAGTATATATATATATTTCAATTGAGAAAATTCTATGACTTTTGGCTGAAACACTGCTGATGTAACTCTGATAGCCTCTATCAGAATGTCAAAAAAAGAGAAAATTCTATGAATTTTTTGTTAGACGATTTCTGCACTATAACCACTTAGAATATTAGACCGTAAATAATAAGTTATTTATTATTTTTTCTCTTCCATTGGATTTATTCTTTTAACAATTTTAACTTAATAAATATCTCGATTTAATAATTTATCATTGTTTCTTTATTCGACCGACAACTCGTAACCAGCCATATTTCACACCAACAATTGCTATTTTCAGATAGCACAAGGTATAAACTGAGTCTCTGAGTGAGAGGATGTCAACTCCATAATATTCTCTGTATTATTTATTTATTTAATCGCTTAAATAACATAAATCTCTATGAACACATTTGGGAAGACCGCATGAAAACCCAGCCTTTTGAAGTCAATAAATGTTAGGTGGACGTGTTCTTTCGTAGAAATATTTTTTTCTTTATTTAAATTGAGAAAAGATAATATAATAGTTGACTTCTATTTAAAATCCGTTTGGAAAGCCACTGGTTCCCTTCCTCTCTTTATTATACAATTAAAAGGAGGAGGAAACCAGATCTTGTGTTACCAATCCATTGGAAAATACCGGGTATAAGTTGCTAATCAGCATATTCCCATCAGCAATCAAGGCAAAATCCCTTAACAATAAGTCCGTGGAGCCTACCGGTCAGAAATATGTTACAGATACATTCATATGAAATTTGTAATAAACGATCCTGGAAATCATAATTTCAGCAGGTATTGACGAGTTCTGAATCTCTGCAGTAACTCAACATTTGCTATTAGATACAGACCGTCCGATCAGAATCCGAGCCGGATGGAATGCACGGGTGCATTTCAATATTCGTGACAAAATAGATCTGACAGTCCGGATGTCAAATCAAAATTTGCGTTACTTTAGGTGAACCTCACAGTGGATTCGTGTCCGAACTTCTTATCTCCAGTCTCTACTTGGTGGTGCCGGGGTGGTGGTGGTTGGATAGTGGATACTCTCTCTCTTCTCTGTCTTTCTCTTCTCATATCAGAAATTATTCACAAAGTACATGAGATTAGATTACGATATTCGCTCATATCTGAAATACAACGAGAAATAACTAGCAATGCGAGTGCTCTCCTATAAGAACGCCACCATCGCTCTGTGCTTCTTCAACCTCATCGCAACTGTCTTCCTCCTCCTGCGCGGCCACGCCTCGCTCTCACACCGCCACATCTCCGCCTCCTCCTCCCGCGGCCTCAGCTCTGGTCAGATCTCACTTTCCTCTTTCCTCTTTCCTCTCCCCTTTTTGGTTACATATTGAGGAGTTAAATCAGTATGGTCTTGTTGATTGCTGGAAGTTTCTTTTGCGGAATTTAGAGAATCTATCTGGTTAAAATTGAGCATAACTGTTGAATTATAGGATATGGACAACTACTGATGTCTTTTTTCCTTTTTTGGCAAGTTAATAACACCAATTTCCTTTTGCGTCTCTAGGATTATTTGCAATAAATGGAAGGAATCAGTCAAACTTGGAATTTTATTTAACTCACTAAACTTGTTCTACAATAACATATGAATTGCAGGCATTTACATGTACATAATACTATCCAGAAATTTACTTAGTTTCTGATATGATTTCCATCCTGATTGTATATACCGATAGCAAAGGAAACAAAAAGAGCTAAGCCCCATTGAAGCCTTCAGTAATGCATAAGACTGTTATTAAACTAAGCAATACAATTAAAGTAGTTGGAAAAGAAAAGGCCAAGGTTTCGCAAGCTGAGATTCAATCAGTACAGATCTGGTACCAGTGCCCAACCTTACCAGCATTATTACTCCAGTACAGTAACCATTGATTTATCTGTGCATTTAAATGTTACTTAGTATTAGGTGTCACTTTAGATCCATTTGTCGACTATGTCAAATCTGTGTTATACAGACATGGAGAAGCATCTCAATTTGTTTTGTTGTTTTATGTAGCACAACTTAAATATATATGGGAATCAGAGGAACTACGCCGTGTTATGGAGCCTGTGGATTTAATAAAGAGAGTAAGTTAAATATACCAATTAATTAGATAATTTTGTTATTTGCCAAGTAATACTAGTGATCTCTCTACATTGGGTTTATTCAGATGTTATCTCTGCTTTTTTTTTTGTCTGATTTATGCAAAAACTCCATGTTTAGCCGTTCTATTTTCATAAATGAAGTAGATAAAGGAAATTGAGCAAGAAGCTTTTGCGGATTCAGAAGTGGAAACAGAGAATGCAGAGAAGCAGACAGCTGCTGTTGACCTGTCAAAGCGGTTGCAAGATATGAGAGCTGTAAATGAAGCTAATAGCCAAAAAGGTTAAGTTTAGATACATTGTTTATTTGTTTATATCTTAACTCCATGTTTGTATCAGTTGGTATGGTATTGGTACCCTCAACTCCATGTTTGTGCAATGCACTTCAAATTAATCCAATTTGGTCGCCTCAAAAGCTGCCTAAGTTGCTGCAAATCAAGCGGCAATTGCACTAAGAGAATGACACATGAATGATTAAAAAAATGCTGCTGAAGTTTAAAGGAAATTTCTGATGTTATCATGCTCATAAGGGTCTAAATGAAGTGTACTGTACTGGCAATAGTCAGCATGTGCTTCTACCCAACCTGACTGGTACAGGGATAAAACCAGAGACATATCTTTCTTCCCATACCTCACCTCATTTATCTCAGTACTATGTGGTGCACACTTGTACCAACTTTGACCAGTCTAGCATGGCACTTCCACACTTCAACTATTGTTTGTTTTTCATTTTATTTCCTGAACTAGATGTTAGAGCCTAGTAAAATCATTTTTCTGTTCATAACCTCCCTCTAAAAAAATGAACTTGCATGCTGATTTTCTTTTTCCCTAAATGCATTACATGCCTGAAAATTTCAGCTGTGGAGGAATGGCGAAAGCGCAAAATTGAGCGGGCCAGGCAGAGAGAAATTGGGAAGAACGGGACAGCATCAGGTTTAAAATCGTGAGATACTGAGATTAGTAGCAATTATGTAGAGGAATCCAAGATGTAGAAGTTATGTGATGGCATTTCAGAAATTTATTTAACTATAATCGAAACAATGCAGTTATTCACAATGTCCTTCCCCTATATTAGTTCATCATCTAACTTTTATAATGTACCAGACATGCTCATTCCTTTTCTTTTATTTTCTTTTCTTTTTTCTTATTTGGCAATTTAGCGAAACCTTAGATAAAATTGCTGCATAAAGCATCGTGGAGCCATTATTATCATGGAATCAGCATCATTATGCATTTGCATTATTTTCATGGAATGTAGCTGAGTGTGGGTGGGTGGGTGGGTGGGGGGGGGGGGGGGGGGGGGGGGGGGGGGGGACCTGAACCTTTGTTTATCTCAATAAAAAATATTACGGTCATGATTTACTTTTAAGTGACTGTCGATCAATTACAAAATTAACACCAAATCTGACAGTTTTATTTGTTTTACCTTCATGCATTATTCAAGAGACTATAAGAGGCTTCTAATCATAGAACTTGATATTCACAAATAAAAACCAAGGATACTGCTTATTTAACCATGATCGAAGTTCCACAGCACAAATGGAATATGTAGCAAAAGAAAAACGAAAAGCAATTGCAACTAAGATTCAGTTAACCTTTTGCCAAATTGATATCAAATCAACTGAATAAATGAAAAGAATGAATCCAACATTCAGATTACTGACACCAGACTCAGTTTAGAATTTCATTACAGGATTAAATATAGCATAGAAAAAAATCAGCATTAAACTGTTGTTCTATTCATTGTAATTATTGTGATGTACTGCCCTTGTAAATAGTTTTTGTTGCTTTAATACATTTTATTAGTAGGCAAATGCCTGCTACCTCAAAAAGAAGATGGCTGTTCTTTTCCCTAGTTATTGTACCTCTGCAATTCTAATATGAATTATGGCACAGTTGAGCCTCCTATTTGGCTTAAATAGGTTCTTTCTAGTTTTTACAACCTATTAGAGGCTTTGACCAGTGTGTCCTATATCAGTCGGGTTACAACTGTACCTATATTAGGCATCAAATAGAAAACAAGGAACAATAGGCTTACAACTGTACCTGATGGTTTTTTTCGTATCCAGACAAGAGATTAACTTTACACCCATAACCATACTCAATAAGAGAAATTATTGTGAAATGTCAGAACAGAGAGTTCATCTCTTTTGGGCCACAGGCTGTTGATAATACCTCCAAATCCAATTTGCTGGAAATTGAAAGAGATGTTTCAGTTAGTATCAGTTAAGGGGTGTGTAGTCTTTACAAATGTGTGTGCTCCCGTAGCACAGTGGTTGTTGCGTTTGCTTAGTAAGCAAAAGGTCGCGAGTTCAATCCTCGCCGGGAGCTTTCTTTTTTTCAAACTTATTCTTGTTTTTCTACATTTTGAAGATATACATATGAGATAATGTTTGTGTGGTTCAGTTTTGTTTATTAATCCATGTTATATTATATTACTAAGCAGCATCCATACAATTTGTCTCTCCATGTGAATATATTTGGTTGTACTCATAAGTGAATGAGTTTCTCATACAATGGCATATCTTAATCTTTTCATATTCAAAAGTTAACGAGTTTCTCACACAATGGCATATCTTAATATTTTCATATTCAGAAGTGAATGAGCCTCTCAATGTGAAATATATTTGGTTGTATTTATAGAACTTGACATCCAGAAGTCATAACCAAGAATATTGTTTCATTTTAGCCCTGATAAAAGTTTCACAGAACATATTGAATATGTAACAAATGAAAAATGGAAAGTGACTGCAACTAAAAAGGTTTAGTTAACATTTTGCCAAATTGATATCAAATAAACTGAACAAATGAAAATAATGAATCTTAGAGTATTCAACAGTTATATTACTAACAGCAGGCTCAGTTTTGGCTTTTTGAGTATGTAATGCCAGACATCTGATATATGCAACAGATCACCTTGATTGTAGCTTATATAACTCAATAGTCGCTTTAGAATAACCGTAAACACATACTCTATAAACATATATTTTAGGATCTATAATATCCTTATTTTGTTCAAAGAAAAATAAAAAAAACAAACGGCTAGCCTATTATACCTCGTGTCACATAAAAATTTGAATAGAAAAGACAAAAATTCTAACTCGCCTTCTTTTCTAAGGCAAATTTTTTGTCACCAATGTAGCAATCCTTTCCCCATGTTTCATATTCTATTAACAACACAGCTGGGATTGCTTAATCTTAATCACAGTTAAATATGTTTTAGTGAATCATAATGTACAATAGTACCAGATGGGATTTTCCAGTCAAGAGGTTTACTTTACACTTGTGAAAATATCCACCACGCTCAATGCCAGAGAAATTGTTATGAAATGTCAGAACAAAGTTCATCTCTTTCGGGCCACAGGCAGGGGCAGATGGTAGTGAATTCAGATCCAATGCAGTACCCGACCATGTAGAATGAGATCTGAGTTGTCTGATTTATTCTGGCACGAATCTCAAAGCAGACCCCCATATTCCAAATAGGCTCGAAATGATTTTGGCTTGGCTAAGAATATTTTGCGCAGTCCTGTACTGCAGAGGATACTCACTCAATGGTAGTGATGGGAAAGGAGGTTAATTTTGTATGCATTAATATTTTTCGGCCCCCTTTATAAAATGAAATTACACTGCACTAGATTTTTCAGCCCCTCCAATCTCAATTTTCCAGTTTCGCTCCTGGCCACACAGGCTGTTGATAATACATCGAAATACAATTTTCAGTTAGTATCAGTTAAGAGGTGTGTAGTCTATACAAATGTGGGTGCTCCCGTAGCACAGTGGTTGTTGCGTTTGCTTAGTAAGCAAAAGGTCGCGAGTTCAATCCTCACCGGGAGCTTCTTTTTTTTCAAACTTTTTCTTGGTTTTATACATTTTGGAGAGATATATATGAGATAATGTTTGTGTGGTTCAGTTTTGTTTCTTAACCCATGATATATTAAATAACTAAGAAGTATATATACAATCTCTCTCCATGTGAAATATATTTGGTTGTATTTAAAAGTGAATTAGTTTCTCATACAATGGCAGATCTTAATCTTTTGAGTAGTAGCTGGATAAATCAAATAAATTGTTTAAAATATTCATACATTGAAAATAGTTCATGTGATGTGTAACAGCTTAGCTTTCGTTCTTCAATTCATCTTCATTCTCTCTTTTTTTTTTCTTTAAGGGTGGAATAAATGAAATGAGACTGCAAGGTTGTTGATAACCTTGCACATTTCTAATGATCTCGATTCAAATCGCTTGATATTAAGAAGTTTGTTATGAAGTATCACCAAGGAATATGAGTGTATGATGCGTCCAATACGAATTGGACGGTTTAGATTGCGGTCATGATTGATAATAATCAATAATGACAGCAAATGCAGATGCAATCCGACGATCAATTCGAGCACTTATGCAACAGACTTTACATTTTTTTTTTATTAATCCCAGTACCACTTAAGAAGATCAAGTTGAGTATATTTCTAAGTTTTAGAATTCATAGATAAATTTATTATTGATGATCAGAAATTATCATTTTTTTGCTATCAGTAGATCTTAACCCTTATTATTATTACCAGCACCAACTCTAAAATATCGACTCAAAAGTACACATTATTTAGTAGTTCAGAAAGTTCAGAAAGCGTCTTTGATATATTATTTTGAAGACATTGGCTTTGCAAATTAAATTTTCTAAAACCAAATAGAAAATATTTCCAGATCATAAAGAAGAAAAATACAAACCAAAAAACAAAACAGAGAAAGAAGATATGAGCACACTTCAAATCCATTAAAACAACAAAACTACAAAGTAACAAAATTTGCACTCATTGGCTCGTTGCCTTCCTTTCCAAATTATGGTCAAGATTTTCATCTTAAGCGAATCCCTATCGTTCGTTTACAAAAAAAAAAAAATATATATATATATATATGACAATATATTTTTATCTGCTTGCATTATTCGGGAGACTATAAGAGGCTTCAGATCGTAGAACTTGACATTCACAAGTCATAACCAAGAATCTTGTTTCATTTTAGCCCAGATTAAAGTTTCACAGCACATATTGAATACGTAACAAACTAAAAATAAAGTGACTGTAACTAAAAAGGTTTAGTTAATCTTTTGCAGAATTGATATCAAATAACTGAACAAATGAAAAGAATGAATCTCAGAGCATTCTAACATTCATATTACTAACACCAGGCTCAGTTTTGAGTATGTAATGCTAGACATCTGACAAATGCAACAGATCACCTTGATTCTAGCTTAAATAAACATTTATTTTAAGATCTTCAATATCCTTATTTTGTTCAAAGAAAAATAAAAAGATAAAAGGCCAGCATATTATACCTTGTGTTACATAAAAGTTTGAAACGTAAACACACAAATCCTGACTCTGCTTTGCTTTTATGCAAATATTTTTCATCAATGTAGCAATCTTTTCCCCATGTTTCATATTCTATTAACAACACAGCTGGGATTGCTAAATCTTGACCAAAGTTCAAATATGTTTCTGTAAATCCATAAAGTACAATATTACCAGAATGGTTTTTCCAGTCAAGAGGTTTACTTTACACTTGTAAACATATACTTCTGTAAAGGTCATCCGCCACGTTCAATGACAGAGAAATTGTTGTGAAATGTCAGAACAGAGTTGGTGGATGGTAGTGAGGGCAAAAGGGGCTAATCTCCCTTTATAAATTGAAAGCTTGTATTTTTTTGTATGCATTAATATTCTTCTGCCTTCTTATAAAATAAAATTACACTATACTATATTTTTCAGCCCCTCCAATCTCAATTTTCTAGTTCTGCTCCTAGCCACAGGTTGTTGATAATACCTCCAAATCCAATTTGCTGAAATTTGAAAGAGATGTTTCAGTTAGTATCAGTTAAGGGGTGTGTAGTCTTCCAAGTGTGGTTGCTCCTGTAGCACAGTGGTTGTTGCGTTTGCTTAGTAAGCAAAAGGTCGCGAGTTCAATCCTCGCCGGGAGCTTATTTTTTTCAAACTTTTTCTTGGTTTTCTACATTTTGGAGACATGCGTATGAGATAATGCTTGTGTGGTTCAGTTTTGTTTCTTAATCCATATTATATTATATAACTAAGCAGCATATATACAATCTCTCTCTCTCTCTCCACGTGAAATATATTTAGTTGTATTGAAAAGTGAATTAGTTTCTCATACAATGGTAGATCTTTATCTTTCCAAGTAGTGGGTAGCTTGGATAAACAGAATAAATTGTGTAAATTATTCATACTGAAAATAATTTATGTGTTATGTAACAGCTTTCCTTCTTCAATTTTAATGAAGACTGCAAAATTTTCATGAAGTTTTGCAAATTATAGTTTAGAAGACTGCAAATGCATGCGCGTATGACCATATTAATTTTAATGAATTGATTTTATCTTCATTGAATAATTGTTCATACTTTACATTGTATACTCAATATAGCTATATATATATATAAGTTTTACAAATTAATCAGGCCGTTGGAAATAAAACCAAAATATACATAACGGTCATCTAAAATATTTCCTTTTCTGGTAATGGGAATAAGTAGCGCGGAAAGGAGAAATGTTTATGGAGAGTATAATCTGCAATTCCCTGGAGTTTTGCTAAGCGTACCCCAGAACTGAGTCTCCAACAGAGTGAGAAATGCTAGGTATCTCCAACAGACCTCGTATCTCTGCTAATCTTCAAAAACTCAAAACCAAGGATATAACTTGTGATCATGATTTACATTTTAAGCGACTCTCAATCGTTTACAGAATGAACACCAAATCTGACAATAATTTTTACCTGCATTCATTGTTCGAGAGATGATAAGAGGCTTCAATATGTAGAAATTGACGTTCACAACTTATAACCAAGGAAATTGTTTCAATTAGCCTTGATTAAAATCCCAATGCACATATGGAATATGTAACCAAAGAAAAATGAAAAAGCTACTGCAACTAGAATGGTTTAATTAACTTTTTGCCAAATTGATATAAAAAATGAACAAATGAAAATAATGAATCTCAGAGCTATCCAAAATTCAGATTATATACAGTACACCTGAGCTCTCTAAAACCAGGCCTAGTTCAGAGCATGCATGCAATGTCAGTACACGATTCTAGTTTTATACAACTCAAGTCTCAGAATACCCAGAATATCCTTATTTTGTTCAAATAATGACAAAAGGACAAACAGCTAGCCTCTGTAGGGGTCATCCACCATGCTCAATCCTCTTTTGTACCACAGGTTGTTGATAATACTTCCAAATCAAATTTGCTGGAAATTGAAAGAGATGTTTCACTTGGTACCAGTTAAGGAGTGTGTGGTCTTTACAAATGTGGATGCTCCCGTAGCACAGTGGTTGTTGCGTTTGCTTAGTAAGCAAAAGGTCGCGAGTTCAATCCTCGCCGGGAGCTTATTTTTTTATTTCATTTTTCCTTGAATTTCTATATTTTTGAGAAATATATACGAGTAATGTTTGTGTGGTTCAGTTTTGTTTCTTCATGTAATGGGTATGTGGAGGGTACATTTTTCTTTCTTAATGCATGTCAATTTAGATATCTAAGCAGCACATATACAATCCCTCTTAGTGTGACATATATTTGGTTATATTCAAAAGTGAATGAGTTTCCAGGTCTTAATCTTTATTCTTATTTGGCAGCATAAATACATAATGAAGTACTTATTCCGCAAGTAATGCCACAACCAAACAAGGTGAACGAGTAGTCTGGATAAACCAATAAAATTGTTTACAATATTCATACATTGAGAATAATTCTGGTTTGTTTACCATCCTGCTATCCTCTAGGTCTAAGCACATCTCTTGTTAACATTATTCTTTTACAATATACTCATATAAAAGCCTGAATTTTCAAAGGGACTTTTCATTTTCCAAAGACATCCCACTATAACCAATTATACAAGGACTGAACTGTAAAAGATCCTCCAATATCCCTTCTCCATAAACATCTATCTGGGAAATTGTTTAATGTGACAGCAACGTTAACTTTCATTTATAATATACTGCACGCCAATCTTCATATAGAGTACCAGTTGGGGTATCTTCTAGAAGTTAACTTGAATATTACTAGAAAATACATGAGCTACAGTGACATTAGGAGAATCACATGAATATTTTTGACATGCATGCATTACTCGATAAGAGATACAGATCGTAGAACTTGACAATCACAAGTCATAACCGAAGAGATTGCTTCATTTAGCCCTGATTATAGTTCCACAGCACATAAGAAATATGTAACAAAAGAGAATGAAAAGTGACAGCAACTACAAAGGTTTAGTTAACCTTTTGCCAAATTAATATCATCAACAGAACAAATGAAAAGAATAAATCTCAGAGCTATCCAAAAATCAGATTACAGTACACCCAAGCTGTAGGCTCAGTTGTGAGCATGCAATGCCAGACATCTGACATATGTGACAGATCACCTTGATTCTAGCTTATATAACTCTATAGTCTCTTTAGAATATCCCATAAACACATGCCCAAGGATATATTTGTTAGGAGATTCTATATCCTTATTTAAAAGAAAAACACTATTCTACCTTGTATTACATTAAAATTTGAAAAAAAAAAAAAAAATCTGACTTGTCTTCTCTTCAAGGCAATGTAGCAACCCATTCCGCATTTAATTAACAACACAGCTGGGACCGTTAAATCTAGATCACAGTTCAAATATGTTTTGGTAATTCACAACTTACACACTATCTGATTCCTGCCGCCACCATGGGGCTCCGGCCTCGTAAGAGAACTCGCCATCGTTCCATGAGATGTGTGAAGCTTTGAGGCCGATTGCCAAGTTAGGTTCCTTCCCGTGAGTTGCAATCCACGCTTCAATTGCTTCGTCGTTAGCAACACCGCCGTCATGCAACCCTCTCCATCTGCCAAAAGGGTTGATGGCAGGGTTGGCCAACTCAGCGGCGGCTGCCGGCATGTACATTGCATCTCCTATAATTGGTGCACCTATAGCAGCAAACTGTGCCCTGATCTGAAACAAGTGCTTTTGATTTAATTATCAAATTTGAACCCAATATTTAGGATTTGAGTATGGACGGGATTGTATAGCACAGCAAATATCAGTACAAAAATTGTGCCCTTCTTTTCCTTTGTTATTGTACCTCTGGAATTCTAAAATGAATTAGGGCACTGTTGAGCCTCCTATTTTGGCCTATATAATTTCTTCCTACTTTTGAGAGCCTATTTGAGGCTTCTGTACCAGTCGGGTTGGGAAAACAACAACATACAATACTTATGCTCATGTACCTATATTAAACATAGAAGAGTGAGGCTATGGTACTTTGCAAAGTGCGGATCGGTCCGTGCTATGGATCCATATCTCCATTTTCAATGTCTAAATAGTCGATCCGAACTGCTCAACAGGATCTCCACATGAATATGTACTTGGAGACCAAATTTTACATTTTTTATAATTTTTCTACTTTTTTTAAAAAGGTTGAAAATCACAACTTTCGGATGGTTCAAAATTTATAGATAGGGTTATGTTCTACCTATCTAAAAAAATAATAAAAAATTTCTAAAAAATGTAAGAATTGGTCTCCAAATACATTTTTATATGGAGATCATTTTGAACAGTCGGATCAAATGTTTGAACTTTTTAAATGGAGATATTGATCCATAGCACAGCCACAGACCATTCCGTGCTTTGCAAAGTACCATAGCCTCTCTTAAAAATAAAAAATAAGACAAGGAATGATAGACATACAATAGTACCTGATGGGTTTTTCCGGTCAAGAGGTTAACTTTACACTCATAAGCATATTTTTTTAAGGGCCATCCACAATCGTCAATGCCATAAGCTTCCCTTATATTAGCACTCGGCCATGGCACCTCGTTACACTCCAGTACTTCCAACTGGCATAGATGCCATCTTTCCTGTTTTTCTGTTTAAACAGGTCACAAAATCATTCCTCAATAAACATTACGCAATGAACATAAGCGGCACATGTGATAAGGTTCAAATTAAACTATGATATGAAGTCTTTTATGCATTATTAGAAGTAAGTTCCATATTGAGTCATGGCTGGAACAGAAAAGAGCCTGCAGTTGTTTAGGTTTACTATTGTTCTTTTGTGTTCCATCTAGATTCATTAAATTGTCTTGTTTAACCAGGGTTCTAAATAGCTAGCTATAGCTGCGCAATAGCTGTGCTATAGCTTTTTTGGACCTTAAAAGCTATAGCGCTATCAGCCGTTTTCTGCGCTATAGCTGTTTTTTTAGTCTTTCCGCGATGACGCAATAATTGTTATTTAAAACCTTGTGTTTAACCATGTCATTGTATAGGCCTTTTGGGACTTTTTGTTACTCAATAGGAAAACAGTTTTACCACATGCTACTTGGTAGATACCGACAAATTTGTAAAAAAAAACTACCTCTGGCATAATGTAAACCTAAATGGTTTAGGGGATATATGTTAAATAACTAGACAAGCCCAACAATCCATGCAAAGAATAATAGGAGGAAAAAAAAAATAAGCAAAATTCCTAGTAGTAACCTTCACAAACTAATCTTGGGGCAACATTAACCGGACGCATGTAATGTGAGATAACTCCAGTTGACACAGGAGCAGAGGCAAGGGCAAGGTAAAGCTTTTTAATTTTTTTTTCCTGTATTATGGAACATAAATTCATAACAGGATCCTCTGGTGCTAAAGCCTAAAATCATTATTAACAAGAAAAGCTGAAATAATCAATTGTAATGGCGTACCCTCATCAATCCATGGAAATAGGAACAAAATTCTTTTGTTCTGGAAAATACGACACTGCAGAAATGGTACCAAAGTTAAACAAATTAAATCACCTGTAAAGATTATAAGGAATCAAGAAAGGAAACAAGGAAAAGGGGAAAACAAACCAGCCTTCAGTGCAGTTGTCTATTTGGTGCGTAGTTATTAAGGGGGCTTCAAAACCCAAGGCACGAGAAGCAAATGTTGCACAGCATTCTTCAATGTTATCTGTTGTGCCTCCCACCTGAAATTTAAACAAATGAATTCAATTATACAAGTAAGAACAAATACTTAACATATGAAAATAAGAAGAGCATTCGAAGCTCTGGAAAAAAGATGAAACTTGTATTGAAACTTACCAATACTCATTTACCCAATTAACCAGATTGTTTCCTCATAGATTAAAAAAAAAACAAATCAAACAAAAAATAAAAAAAAAAGGAGCAAGCAGGTACCTGTCTTACTGGTAACAGACAAAATAATCAGAACTACAAACTTTTTATCCAATAAAACCATAACATATTAATCAAAGTAATAAAACAGATGCATACTGAGGTGCCGGCCGGTTTGTCAAGGACCACATAAGAATCAGTTATTTCTACCACTCTGCTCTTCCAGTCTACTTCATAGCACCTGGTCAAATGGTAAAGACATTAAAACAAGGAAGGTGCACAATAAAAAATAGCCAAGAGAACTTAATTTTTCAATTTATCACTATAACTTCTCGAGATGGTTTGAGTAGGGGTGACAATTTGAACTGACCAATTTTAACCAAAATCCCTGGTCAGTTCCAGCTTATGGATCACCACCAACCCATTTAGTACTTTTGCAGTTTAGTTCACATGATTTTAGTTACTCCAATGCCCAATCCAATTAACATCAGGTCAATGTCAAACCCAACAGTTAAGCACCACAACCTGACCCAAGTTAGATTGATCCATCAGATTCATGGGTCCGCCATGTACTTCTTGTCAACTGGTGGGTCAGGCTAGGTCTTACATGTATTAAATTGGCGAGTTTACTGACTTGAACCTTTATCAATCATTCATTTTCATACCGAGGGAAGCGTTTTGGGTGACAATGGACCCGCAAATACGTGCCTTCTTCGAGAAATTGGCTTGGATCAGTTACTTTAAATGTCTTCTGTGCTTCTCTGACAGTTTTTCCTTTAATAGATGACCTTTTCTTCAATACTTCAGGGTCTGTTACCTCTTTAAATAGGCGAACTTCTTCGGGTGTTGCAGTTGGAGGAGGCTGTGGACAAACCAAGGCATAATATACAGCTCCGAAATGTATAAGATCTACAACATACCTTGAAACATAGAATAACTCAATTACTACCCCCAAAAGAAACCTCATAAGCGATCATACAGTGCTTTGGACTGGCAAGTGTGACCGGACCCTAAATGGCCTAACCCAATTAAAGCCCAAAAGAAGCTCAATTGTAGTTATTTTGTACAAAAAGGTCTAAACTTCCAATTAGCCTAATAGAAGTCTTCAAAACCTACCAATTTTCATTTTTTTGGTCAACAACAGATTGTAAGCCGATATGCTCCCGTTGACAAATGAGTCCATTTTTTAAAATCTACTTGTGCTAATTTGTTCAGACTTAATTAGGCTTAGTTAAAGTACTTCGTCTGAATGTTTTATAACTTGGAGGTGTGTTCAACCAAATACAGTGACTAAATTGGGAACATAGAAAGTGAAGAGGTACTAGCATGTACTTACAAGGGAGGGAGATTCAAAGATTTACTGATAAAATCAACAACATTTCCTTCTTTCATGGCAACCAGATGCTCAACCCTCGGAGCCATATTTTCAGAAGGGCACGGCATCAATCTATCATACTCTGGATACCTGCAGAGATACCAGACCTCAAAAAGTTGCAGAATACAGTAATTCAAAGCTAATTGCATGACCCAAACACAACATTAGGATTTAGGATAATATAAAAATTGAATCAGTGGCTTCTACTAAACACAAACTGCTCGACCATGGAATGATAGAAAGTGTACCAGTCATTCGAAGGACCGAGTTGTGTGACAATGACATCTGCAATGGCAGATTTGAGAGGAGCAGCGGCGCTCTTTCTAGCAGCTGCTCTGGAGCCATTCCTTCTCGAAACGGCGGCGCTTGAGAAGAGACCGCGTGGAAAGAGAGCGAGAAAGGGATGCACCTCCGCCGATCCTTGCGCAAGTTAGCGCGCGGCGACACGGTGGCAGTAGAGCTGCGCTTAGACGGGAAGCTAGAGAAACTGGGAGCTTCGGCATGGCCACTGCTCTCAGTGAGAGCATCGCTCCAGATTTTTAGTAGATATATCACAAAAAATCTGCCATGTAAAGAGGCTGTCGGATCAAAAATCTGACGGTAGAGATCGGATTGAAAAATCTCGCTCAAAATATCAGGGATCAGAGGGACTTAAATTTTGAGATTGAAATTGGACTGTCCGATCAGAATTCCAGCAAATCCGGACCGTAGTGAAATACACGGAGCCCGTTAATATTCGTGCCAGAACAGATCGGACGGCCCAGATCAAACACAAAATTTGAGTTATTCCAGGGATCCGAATTCATTGTCCGACGGTTGAGGAGACCATGTGGGCTTTTTTTCGTTGCTATTTGTTGACTCTTACCTTTGGGCCGTAATTTTTACGGATTGTTTCGCGCCTCTTTTTGGACCCATGTCATGTATGCGGTGGCCTTCCTTTTTGGACCCATGTCATGTATATAGTGAATATAAATAAATAAATAATTGTTAATTAAATGAATATAATTTTTACTATATTTTTTAAATTATATTATATAAGTTCTCAATTCATTCAATAATTATTCATTGACGGATAATGTTAGAGTATAAATAAAATTAAAACTTGATAAATAAATTTAGAATATAAATAAGACAAATTTTAAATGAGTCTGAGTATAAAAATGTTTTCATGCGATTTGTATCGTATCATGGACACCCCCGAGAGTTAGAAATGAGATTTGTTTACGGTGCAGAACCGGAGAAGTGAGTTTTATCGTCCGATGAAGGCTCAACTGTCCGAAATGGTTTAAGTTACCACCCTTAAATTTTAACATTATGATATTACTGCCGCTTTAAAATTTTCAAAAGTTGTTACGTGTGCAGATTCAGTTTGCGCACCAAATCTCTGTTTTCTTTTTTAGTCTGAACCTTAACTCATGATTCAAAAAAAAAACCGAGATTTTGGTGTGCAGATCTGCATTTGTGGCAAAATTAGAATTTGTTAAGTCAATAATAATATCAGAATTTTGAAGTTTGAGGGTGGTAACTAAAATTTTTTTGTCTCAACTGTAGTGTCAACTTAATAATTCGGGAAAGATTCAGCAAGTTAAAAATTTGTGATTCAGAAATAATTCAAATATAATTTGAAATTATACATTGAGTCCGGACCGAAGATCTTAATTACACAAGAGGGCAGGAAAAATACATACTAGGAAGTCTTTTGGTCCAGAAAATAATTCAGATATAATTCAAAAATAATTTGAACATATAATTCGAAAATAATTCAAATATACTGATTACCGAATAATTACACGGATTGATTCGTTAACAGCTCAAATCCAAATTATTCATGAATCTTGTTAATGTGGACTCAACAGCTCAAACTGTTGGCAATACTAACGAATTGAGTTTTGTCTTGTGTGCGTATTGTGCATATTCTTCAACGAGTGATTCGGAACCAATATGGTAGTTAGTACAAAATATTTCAAGAAATTCAAATTTTTGTTGACATTCTTTTTGTGATTAATTTTATTAGATCAATGACTCAATTTTATTACCAAATAATAATATTATTCTTATTCTCATTTCTGTCGAATAAGAGCCAAATAACTAGAATGTCATAGCAGTGCATTATTTAGATGAATCGTGAGCAAGACACGTGTTAATTCGATTTCTATCAAGCGTAAATTTAAGTGTGATTCATGTATAATATTTATCAAGTGTGGATTTTATAAAAATTTCATTTTATACATAATAAAAAGTTACGAGCAAAAACGCATAATAACGTGACACATTCAAATTAGTGCACGATCTGATAGCGATAATGCACAATTACAAACAAATATCAGTTACAAATTCAAGCAACTTCACCATAATATTGATAGGATAAATTTATTTAATTAGATTAACCAATAATCATATTTAGTGAATAGTTAGTAACAGGTCAAGAATTTAACAGAGTAGTTTTGACTTCATGCAGCACACAGACTATATAATCAAAACATAGTTCGTGTGCTGTACGAAGTCAAAATCGATCTGTTAAAACCATTACCCGTTAGACTGCCGGGGAAGGGAGCTTGTATTAGTAAATCCTCGCGGGCAGGGCACGGATTACTTAAAAAGTAAGATCCGAAACCCGAAACCCGAAACAATCCGCATCCGCATTATCCGAAAAACGGATGAGAAAAGGAGGCACACAAAAACCTCCAAAATCGCCTCTCCTATCTTTCTTCTCTCAAGCACACAGCCAGCCATGGCGACCATCTCTTGTTCTTCCCCTTCTTCTCTCTTCTTCAACCTCGTTAGAACCTCGACTCATGCCACCACTCCTCCCCCCTCCCTCTCTTTCCCTTCTTTCCACTTCCCCCGGTCCGTCTCTTTGTCGCACAGATACAGCTCGAAGTCTACCCAAGCTTCTCGAATAGTCGTCAAGGCTGTGGTAGAGGGAGATGTTGGTTTAGTTTCGGGAGGAGGAGGAGAAGGAATTGCGCAAGACCCGAGCGAAGATACCGTTTCGGTACCGATCTCTCCTTCTGATATGCTTGTAATGTACTTCAAGGTACCGCCTTTTGTTAATTTCACTAAATTTTTTTTTTCTCCTTTTTTTCTTCGGTTTTTGTTTAATCTAATTTGTGGTGCTTTGTAGGCAGAAGGAGCAATGGGCGATGACGCAGTTTCTAAAGTTAGAGAGAAATTAGAGGTTTTTCATTATTCCTTTTTCACTTATTATGTGTAAACATTATTCATTTTTTGTATTTTAGCATACTAATGAACCGGTATTCACCATTAGTACATGTATGCTTGGATTCACATAATGAACCGATGTATGCAATAGTTCTTTTTACACTATTTTTGGTTATCTTAGCTTTTATTTTATTTTTTGGGTTTAGGCACAGGAAGGTATTTATGATTTGGAGGTCACTAATGCAGAGGGCGTTGCTACTGTTATAGTAAGATTAATATCTCGCTATTTCTTTTCTGAAACCGTACCAATTGGCGTATCAAGGGCTTTACATACCAGTACCAATGTCTGGTACAGCAATCATTGTGAGTTTAACCAGTTTAAGGATAATATGCAAAGTACACCCTCTATTATGGCATATTGATATTGCAAATATTTCCTAACATTTATTTGATCTTAGATAGTGTATAAATACCTGGACAAATCAAATAACATGAAAGTGTCAATGAAGGTCAAGTAAATTATTTTAGAAAATGATTATCTTGTCCCTAACATTTCCGCATTTTTGACCAAAGTTGTTTGACATCATGAACTGGAAAACCGAAAACGTCACTAGTTTTAGATCATAACAATTTGATGGTACTTATCTTATGATAATAAAGACCTTGACAGATATAGGCAAATTTTTCAGTGTATAGTGAACACTGAAAATTTGAGAAAATTCTGAGTTCAGTTTGCAAGTATTGTAAAACATTGTCTGAATTTGCAAAACCTCATTAGTTTAATGCATACCAACTTTTCTTCAGTTAACAAAAGCGACATCAGTACAAGCAACAGGAGTGGCATCACAGTTGGTAGAATCATTACAATCTTCAGGGTTCAAATTGCATACTTTGAGCTTAAGCTTTGAAGATGAAGAAGACGAAATTGAGGCTGCTTCGATTGAGGCCATACCGGAGGATTAGATACTCTTTTCCTTTTCCCTTTTTTCTCTAGATCAATTGGTTTCTGGGTTTTCTTCACTGTACTTTGAATGTGTATTTAATATTTTAATTTCAACATGCAGTTGTTTATTAGAAATTTTTTGTACTCAGATGTGAAACTTTTTGAGTCCAAAATCATGAAATGGTTTTCTCTTTCACATCAGTTATTGGAGTTCGTTGTTTCATTAATGTAATTTGTCAACATGTACTTGCAGTGCACATATAATTTCCTACAATACTATACAATAGAATTTGGCTACTTTTTTTTTATCAATTACTTAAATTTATAGATACAAATTTTATACTGTGCAAAATGGCTTTGTACACAAAAGTACGTCCTTGGTGGCTTTGCTGATTGCTGACGTAATTAAAGAAATATTTGGTTTTATGTTGAAATTATAAGATTTGAAAGTAAGATAAATGAAATTAGAGGAATAAGAATTCATAAGAGAAGATTAGTATTGTTCATACAATAAGAATATATATATGGGTTCCTTTGAAAAATTGTTCGAGTTAAAAAGAGTAGAGATTTATAACCACTTCAGTTTGGACTTTGGACGGACTATTGACTCGGACAGGTAGTCCACACAGAATTCGGATCTCCTAACTCAATTTTTGAATTTAGATCTGGATCATCCGATTCGAATCGGGACGTTAGATTAAAGAGGCCCGTGCGCTCCACCTCAGACCGGATTGGCCCGGATTCGAATCGGACAGTCTGGATCTAAACTAAAAAATTGAGTTACTTTAGCAGATCCGGACCAGTTCACACAGAGGGATGAAACAAGGATTTTTTTTGGAAATTAATAAACTCAAAATTTTGGGAAAGAAATTTATTTATTTTTTCTTAGAAAAATATATTGAACCGACCCAATAAGTCCAACAGATTTTTGAATCACAGACTTGTTCGAAAACTGCTCATCATTATAGTGACAAATCAAAAGTTCGGATTCGGTTCGGCGAGGTCAAAAATTCGTGATTCGGTACAACAAGGAAGCAAAAAAAAAAAAAAACCCAAAAAAACCGTAAAAAAAAAATTCAAAATTTTTTTTTGGCGTTTTTATCGCGAATAATTCGTCAACTCGCGTTTTATACGCGTTTTATTCGCGAATAAAACGTATTATACGTTTTTCTGCGTTTTATTCGGAGTTCGGTTCGGTTACGTCGAAAAAACGAATTATACGCGAATTATACACGTATAATACGCGAATTATGTCACTGTGCTCACCATTAGTACGGTTCCAGTAGCCTGTCTTTGGTGAAACCGCACCATTCATCTATTTCTCGAAAAAAAAAGTTCCTTTGCCTGAGATTTGAATTTTTTATTTCTAAAACAAGAGTCCAATGTTTTATTCCGATTGCTGACTAAAAAATGAGTGAAACTATTACCGTACGAAGGACTAGTTCAAATTGGATGTATGCTAAATTTGTTAATTTCAAATTTTATTTAGTGTAAAGTTAACAGTAAAAAAAGATTGAAAAATAAATGCAAGATAACTTGTAAACTTTTATATTTTTACAACTTGACCTTATAAAAAAGAATTTAAAAATAAAAAGTTGAAATATAAATGTATCACTAATGAATAAAATCATTTTCAAATAGATTCCATGTTTGAAGTCAATTCCATAAATTTTAAGTTAAGATCATCAATTACCTTTGTTAGTTTAAGTACACACTAGCATTATTTAAAGAAAAAAAATGGTTTGCGAAAAGAATTACTGAGTAAAAGCTATGCAATTTATCTATGTCAATGGATCGGGTCGAATTTCAATTAAATCGAGATTATTTTATTATTTTTCTTAAAACGGACGAGACCCGCTCTGACCCATCAAGGGTGAAGAATACTCTGACAATCTGACCCGACCCATTTGAGGCTGAATTATATTGAGCCCAGACACGACCCACTTTCTTGTAGATTATTAATGGATCGGATTGGATGAAAATATATAAAAAAAATAACACGTGTCCGGATCTAGCCGTGAGGCCCAACACCCTAAATTTATATAAAGAAAAGTAAATTGTTGAGAGTGGGATTTGAACCCACGCCCTTTCGGACCAGAACCTTAATCTGGCGCCTTAGACCAACTCGGCCATCTCAACATTTTGTCTATTTATTGACAAATATTTTATATGATATCTTTTTATACGATAAAATAATTGTATCCCATTTTCCCTCGTTTTTAAGAGCCAATCGGGTCCGATAAAAGACCACCAAATAGTACGGGTAGATGCTAAACTTTTGTTTTTGTTAACACTGGGTCATTGTATTGTGTCAGATTTTTCATTTAAGAGAAATATGAATTCATTTGTCGGATTATTAGTCCCCTAATGTGGCAAGTAATTCCCATGAGAAGTATCTAATCCCAGTTTATTTTCTAAATTATAAAGAATTTACTTGTGAAATTTTCGAAATTTTCAAAAAGCTGAAAATACATAAAACCTGCCATTTTCCGATATCCACTGAAAAAAGAATTGTATTTTTATTTTAGCTTGAAAACCCGACAATTTGACAAATTTAGTTTCAGTCTATGTGCAGTTTGAATTGAAATTAATGGAGTGATCGATCCGAAAAAAAAACTTAAAAAATATTACGGTAACTTTAGGGAACAAATCAAATTGATGTAGGGGTGTCAACGGATACGGTAAAAGTCGGATGGAAGCATTTTCATACCCGTACATGTTACAAACTGGTTTTAATTGTATTCTACTATTACTGCTACAAATTATCTTACCCGTATCATATATTTATCCATTATAGTTGTCAGATAACGAAACGGTAACAGAAAAATAACGGGTAATACTAATATAATAATCATTTTTATTATTTATTAAATAAAACATATACATTTATTTCACACATGTATAGTACTTTGTTGAAAACAAAAATTATGATCATGCTAAGCAAAAGTAAACCAATTAAAGCACTCTTTTCAATCCTTATTAATATATATAATATATATTTTTTTTATAATTACCCGATTCGGATAACGGATATGAAATAAGTTTTACCCGTTTAGATAATGAAAAAAAGATTTACCTTACCCGTACCCGTACTCAATAAGTTTACGAAGAAAAAATCTTACTCATACCCGTCTTATCGGATATGGTACAGGTCGGATAAACAGCTAAAACGGTACCATTAACACCCCTAAATTGATGTGACATTTTTTTTTTACTGAAATGAAGTGACCAACATATAACAAGAACCATATTTGCAATTGAACGGATCACTTGATCAGGCTCAAGTAGCATAAACATTAATTTTGGCATAGGAGCACAAAGCACCTCTCTGTTCATCATCATCATCTCATCGTCATCATTATTATTATCATTATTGTTATTATCATTATCATCATCATCATTATTATTATTATTATTATTATTGTTATTATTATTATTATTATTTTTATTATTATATCATCATCATCATCATCAGAAGCCCGTAATTTCAACAGTCTGATTAGGACCCTTCCCGTGCAGATTTTGATCGAACGCTCCACATCAAAACAGAAATATTCTGTTACCTTACGAGAGATAAGGGCATTCTACTTTATAGGCTTTATGCACGAATCAGGTAAGCACATTTGCTAAAATCCTCATTTTAAATCTGTTCTCGAACAATAAGAAATCGAGAGATAACTAGACAAGGATTTGTTCTGTGAACGTGAAAAAAAAAAACAGTGGAGTTCATTCAAGAAAAATGCGCCGCAAAGGTAGGTTTTGTTTGTTTCCGGTTGGCGAATAACAAATGCTAAATTTGTAGATTTCATGAAACAAAATATGGAGGCAATTTAGTAATAAATTGTAGAACTTTTTAGTTATTTTACATGGAAGTGAGTGATTTCTATTGTATTTTTAGTGATTGGGATAAAGGTTCCATCAGAGTGAAATCCCCAAAAGTGCATGTCCCTGTTTAAGAATTTTTAGTTATATGACACCACCTTCTGTTTGATGAAATGCCAAACTGAGAAGAACCCGTATTTTTCTTTATGGTGTGTGGTCAATGTGTACAAAGTAGTTTACACATGGAGATGCTGTTTACCTCTTTATCGGAACAACTCATATGAATGTGTTGCCAATATTGAACTTTTTTGTATTGTGATCCTAAACGACATCCCTAATTTTGACTAAATTATTCATCTTTGATATTCCCCCCTTCTTTGGCTTTTTTTGGGATTATATCTGAAGAGTTTCATACCACCATTATCTTTTGTGTGCAGGTTTCTATTTGAGCTGCTCTAATGCTTGATCAAATGCCCCAATGATAACAATCTTGGAATTCGCCTTACCGACCATTGAGACAACTCCACATTCTTAGATAATCCAATAACCACCTATAACTAGCCAACTATATAATAATGAACTTGCCAAACAACGACAACCCCAACAGAGATGCAACATTTATCAACATGGAAGTAGCATCGGGGACATACCAGTTTAAATTTCAGTACACTAAAACTAAAAACATCCCCTATCATGATTACATCACCTCTCCCATCTTCAAAGTGAATGGTCATGAGTTCAAAATCCTTTACTTCCCTCCAGGCTCTACAGAGGTCATAGGGCTAACGTTGGCAATGAATTACAAATCTGAGAAAGTGCCTGTTTCTTTCAAGTTCGGACTGTTGGATAAGAATGGCCGGCCTTCTTCTGAGGCATGCACAAGAGTTAAAACGATTACCTTTGAATACTCTATGGATGAATGTGAGTTCCCAGATTTCATGAGATGTTCCGAGCTGGAGGCGGACTTTGTAAGAGATGGTTGTTTCACACTTGTCTGCAGTATAACGATCTTCAACGAGTTCTACAAGGAAGTGCCGAAGCGGTTTGTTCACGGCATCATCCCGTATAGCATAGACGAACATTTTGTTCAGCTGTTGGATAGGAAGGAGACTGCTGATGTGAGATTTGTGGTGGAAGGGGAAATCTTCACTGGTCATAGATTGGTACTCGCTGCCCGGTCGGCAGTATTCAATGCGGAGCTCTTCGGGCCAATGGCTGAGAGAAAAACTGAGATCATATCTATTAAAGATATAAAGCCAGCTGTTTTCAAGGTCATGCTCCATTTCATCTACACTGACTCGCTTCCTGATATGTCCGATGAAAATATTCCACATGTTACAATGATTCAGCATTTATTGGTAGCTGCTGACAGATATGCATTGAATGGGTTGAAGATGTTGTGTGAAGATAGTTTAATGAGGGATATCTCTATTGATTCAGCTCTAAGTAGCTTAAAGCTGGCGGAGGAGCTGGACCTAGTAGAACTTGGGGAGATGTGCATCGATTTTGTTTGTGACAGGAAAAACCTTGTCCTGTTGTCGGTAACTGATGATTATGTGCAGTTGATGGTTCGTTATCCCTCCCTGTTGCAGCAGATTAGTCATTGGGTTAGAGGCTAATTTGTGAATCCCAAACCTTGTTCAACCCTGAAAAAGGTAATTTTATGTTCAGTTACATTTTTAAATTTCTGATTCGTAGCATTAGTATGTCATCCTATTGTTGGCGTACAAGAAAAGAGAAGACATTTTAATTAAAATTTAGTGTTGATCACATTGAAAATACTTTTCATGTTATGAAAGTTAAACAACCAAAGAATTAATATCATTTACACAAGCAAAATATTAATATATTTGAGATACATCATGCAAGCATACTCAATGAAACTTCTGAAATAATTGTGGTACAATACATTTTCTGCTTTTCTAAAAGCTTATTGTTTAATTTATTACAAGAGTTGGAGAGGTTAAACCATTTTGAGTGAAGATGTGTTATCTGATCTCTAAAGCTTATTATTTAATTTAATAAAGCAGTCTGATGCAAGGGGTGACAGTAATCCCCTATTTCGAAGTGATTTAATTTGGATTTTATTTTGTTTATAGGGAATCTAGGGATGCTAATTGTCTTGGAATGTTGCTGTCAGACCTGGATCTATATTAGAGTTGTTTAGCATTTTGCTTTCATTTCCTTTGGTGTGTTGTTCTTTTTAGACCTTATTCCTACCTTTTTTGTGTGATCAAAACTGGTACATGATCTGGATCAGACATTACTTACAGTTCAGACTTGTATTCCTTGATCAAGTCAAATTTTGAGTACATTCTAATTCATAAACTATAACTTAATGTTAGGCTTTAAATACATTATATGCTGGCGCTGTGTGTCTAATCATATCCTAATATTTTGTTCATCTGATGTTGAAATTATTTTCTATTGTTCTTTTCTGATGTTGAAGTAGCTTCATTCTCTTCAATAATCCCGGGATGTGTAGTGCACAATGGTTAATCAATATTATCTTTACTTTATTTAGCCTGATTTGTTGATTCAAACTTGTATGATATTTTTGACTAATGATTCCTTTCTATTGAAAAAAAGAAAACAACTCTCCTTTTCTCCTTGTTTATTCTTAGATAAGAGGAAGAGGAGATCAGGAGGTATGTTATAAACCATGGAAGCCTCTATTTTTAAGCAATGAATGGAGAAAGTTCCAAGACTGTGTTATAGATTTTGGACCAAGTAGGATAAAATTTCAATGACTCAGAAGTGGTTTGCAAATTCCAAAATTTCCAAATGTTCGGATAAGAGCCTGATTGAAATGGAATTGGATTTTTTTTTGTCCTTTCTTCATTCCAAATCAATGTTTTAAATAGCGTTTATAGCGTCATAACGGGAATGCTACAAAAAAAGCTATAGCGAATAGCGTAGCTATAGCGGAAGCTATTCCAAATAGCGTTTTTTTTTTTTTACAAAAATTATATTATATATTTGTACTATATATTAACATTATCTAAAGTTTCATAGAACAATAAATAACACCAATTTAATTAAGAAATTATAATATTCATATTGAACTAGTACAAAAGTCCATGGTTCAAAATATCCATAATAATATCATAAACTATTGATCTTTTTCTATACAAAATATCTTAAGCATCATGATTCATTCTATTTTTTTTTCTATACAAAATAAATTTTATGGATCTTTATTTAAACCCATATAAATTGTCTAAAAAAGCCCAATATGCATAGCGTACAAATAGCGCGCTACACGCTATGTGCTATAGCGGACCGCTATTACCGCTATAGCGGCCGTAGCGCAATTAGCGTATTTTCATCCATAGCTTAGCGTTTAGGGTCCAAAAACACTATAGCGCCGCTATAGCGCGCTATTTAGAACACTGTTCCAAATTGATGGAATAAAAAAATCACGTCAGAGCCATTTTTTCCCCATAATGGGAATGCTAGGTGTTCTCTCCTCTTTTTTTTCATTAACTAATTTTTAAATGCAGCTCAATTAATAGTATTTGTTGTTATATTAAAATGAATCCAGAATATTTGATAAACAACATTCAATATTACAAAATTAGAAATAATAAATATTTGTATTTTATTTTAGAAAGCTGATATCAGTACTCACACTATAACTACAATAACTACTATAACTATTGGGGACCACAAAAACTCCTGCACATAATTTTTTTTCTAAGTATTAATACATATGCAATGAAGTATTTATACCTATACACGGAATTATTTATACCTATGAGGTGAATAATTTTTATATAAATAATTGTCTTCCTAATCAAATCTCCCAAATAAACCTGCCCCATAAATACATGTGGGGACCACTCAAACTACATGGGGGGCCATACACGTTTTTAGAGGTGAATTTTTTTTTCTCTGTTCAATCTTGTCCATAATTCTAACAATCTATGAGAAATTTTGTGAATCTAAAATCACGAACGTCTTCTACGCAATTTTCTCTTTCAAATGAGATCCATAATGACGTACTTTCGGGCTCATGCCACACAAGCATTTATACCTCGGCGTACAAGTATTTATTCCTATACTTGTAAATATTTTTAATATGACACTAGATGATGTCTGAAAGTATCAATATCAAGTACTGTAAGTATTTATACCTCTGCACTAAAGTATTTATACCTATGTGGTCAACTATTTTTGTTAGAGGGAGGTTGACGTGGGAACGATTGGGTAAGGTTGATGCGGTGATACGGAGTCACCACTACTTCAATAGAGGAATGTTGACACGGGAATGATTGGAGGACTGGAAAAGGAATGATTATAACAAAGTACGCATCAAAGTATTAATATCTTATTTTTCAAGTGTTAATATATTATCTTCCAAGTATTTATATATATGAAAGTTGACGCGGGGACGAGTGCTGAAATTGAGAAAGGGGACCATATAATTAGTGAAGATCATAGAGGAAAAGTGTTGCAGAGATTTTAGAATAATAATTAGTGGGGACCATCTAATATTTTTTTAGAATAATAATTAGTGGGACCATAGCACATAATTTTTCTAAACGGGGTGCGGAGATTTTGAGGGTACATAAGTGAGGGTACTCAAATAATTATTCTTTATTTTAAACAAATTAAGCTTCAGTAAATACAATTTGCTAATTTAATTTTTAATTGATTTATACAGTGATTATTTACAAGCAAAATCTTAGTATGAAATAATAATTAATAAGTATTGTTATGTTATTGTTTAAATCATTTTATTTAATAATGTTACAATTATTAATAAGAATGATTGTATGAATTCTGAGATCTTTATGTTTAATTATTATTTAGTTATTCTAGAACTCAATATATCACGTGATAAAAAATCTAAAAAAAAATTTTTTTTTTTTTGAGATTTATGTTTAAACTGGTCATATTCTCATAGAATGCATAGTTACTAGACCAAGTATATATCTAGCATATTTGATCAAAATACCGGCAAGACACGGCCGCACAATATCAATATCCCTGATTTGTGTTACAATAATCTCTTTTGTGGTGTTTAGTTGATGTTTAAAGTTTAGAAGGCCTAAGTTGGTTATTCTTACTTAGGTTGGTTTAAGTTATTTATATTTGATTGAGATCTAAAGTTATGACATGTTTTAAATATTTCTTGTTTGACTAGATTTGGATGGCTAAAAGTATGATTTATTTTTATTTTTATTTTGGGCATCCACTAATGTAATAAGTTTCATGGAAATATTGTTGTAGGTCTTGTAACTTTTTTCTTTTTACTTATCTTGTCCATTAATTTTTTTTTATTTTTTTTGTTTACAAGTCACATAATTTTTTGCAAGAAATAAGAAATAATGGAAAATTACTACTGAAAAAAACAAGAGTTGCATAATTACTATAAAAAAATTACAGAATTGTAATTTCAAACATAAAAAAAAAATAATAGAAGGAATCTGAAATAACATAATTGCATAATTTCAACAAGATTCACATGCAATTGTATAATAATTAAGTACTTTGTCTATGCTGAATGTAATCAAACTGGTCCAATGATCGTGTTTTTTAATTTGTCTATGTAAACTGGAGTTCATGTTGGTCCATTGATCGTGCTTTTTTAATTTGTCTATATAAACCAGTGTTCTAAATAGCGCGCTATAGCGTTTTCGGACCAAAAAAAACTATGACGCTATGGCCATATAGCGTCGCTATAGCGCAATATTTCGCGCTATAGCGGCACTATATGGCCATAGCGCCGTTTTTTCAGCCGTTCCGCTATGACGCGATAAACGTTATTTAAACCTTTGATATAAACTGAATTTCATGCTTTATTTGATTTGTTTATGCTAGATTCAAATTTTTTTTTTATTTTCATTTTTTTAATATGTTTATTGTTAAAATGTGAAATTAAGTGCTTTGGCTTTAAAGAAAGCTAATCTTCTAGAGTAATCAAGCTGGTTCATTGATAACTATTTTTATCAATAAAAGTCAAATAGAAATAAGTGAGAAGAGAAAAAAAAATACCACAACTTTTATCAATTAAAAGACTCCTAGCATACACAAATGAGAAACTAAATATTAAACATCTTGATAGGTGACTTAACTTTTTACACTTTAGAGCAGCCTAAAGTTCGACTTATTCCATCTTAGTCTGGCTCAATTAAATCATGTTTGATATCTAAACTGAGGCCTAAACTCTTTATTTCATGATTTAGGCCACAACCAAACATGACCTTTAGCTAATCAATCCCCAAATGTAGAAGTGCAAAGAAGAATGAAATGTCAATTTTTATCTCTCTTTATATCTTTTTCCCTAAAATTGGACAAAACCTATATAACACAACACAAAATTACCTATAGCTAACGCATGTTACACACAAAATGAAGATTAAAACAACAATCTCAACATTAAACCAGTGCAAAAACTGAAATGTTTGAATTTGAAAGCATCTTGAGATCATCGAGTATAAGAAATCAGCATCATTTCACAATAATTCAAAAACAACATTTCAAATCTCAAGCCAGTAAGATGATTGGTTATTGGTTAACTATGTTACTTCATCCAAGAAGTTCAACAGAGGAAACTTAAAAATAAACTTTTGAATCTTTAACTGAAATTTTCATTTATTTTATTTGTTCACAATGAGAACCGACTGTGTTTAAAAATGTTTTAAACGAGAACCGGCTTGACCCTTGGTCTTTCTAAAAAAATAAAAAATATTCTACACGAATAGGTATTAATAAATATGGAGTTGATTTTTATATATTCATAAGTAACAACAAAAATAAACAATACTGCCGATGGTTTACACGAGTAGGTATTAAATACGACCGAGCATCACAATTATGGAACTAGTACTAATGCGCCAAAATTACACATCATAAATTTGAAAAAAAAGATGTAATCCAACAAATTAATGGTGATCTAAGCACCAATTGCAATACTCAATGCAATTTACGAAAATTGAAATTTGTTATCCAATATTATAGAATACTACAGAGGGACTTTTGTAATCATTTATCTATACCACTTTTTATCACGTTCTCATAATAAATTAGAAAAGAGAACACAAATTGAATAAAAGAAAGTAACTAATTTTATTAATCTCATTAATTGAAATACAACGAAACAGTAAAAGACCAAACTAAGAAATTCTTAAAAATAGATCATATCCACTGAATTTGCATAACCAAACCATAGACAATTTCCTAAATATATCAACTAATTATCTCCTATCTACCATCCTTACTTTTCTAATCATCTCTAATAATATACGCCCACTAATAACTCAAACATTATCTCTATCAATCCATAATATGAATTATAATTAGGAACAATATTTTTTATTTCATTTTTTGTTCTTGTTTAATTTTCTCTGATCTCTTAAAAAGAATTTAAAAATTCAGAATTATTTATTATTAAATAGTATTTATACTATTTTTTAAGACTTAAAGATTTTTTTCGTTGTTGTCTTTCTTGTCCAACAAAACTACTATAAACTTTTATTTATTTTGAGACTTTAGTTTTGCTATTGAAATAAATCATCTTTTATAGTCATCGTTTCGTTTGTTTGTAAGTTTGTAACACCTTTTCTATTTATGAAATGACAAAAAAGTGATAAAAACATGCATTCCAAATGATGACACTTCATGCAAACAATGAAGGAAATCATTTTTCTTTTATGAATTTGCAGCTGCAATACTATATTACTATTATCATTTGAATTTAATTATTTTTTAATCACATGCAAGTGTAAGTGAATTATTTAATTCATATAAATAAAATAAATTAAAAAAAGAAATTTTAGTGTCACCTTCAACTTTTGAGTGTTACAAATAACATTGTACCCTTCAAAACTAACAAACAAAATAATATAAATGTCAGTCTATATCCACCTTTAATCTGGTTTAGTGAGCATTTAGGGTTTATTCTTATTTTCAAAACTGATCACATATTAGGCTATATTAGAAAACCAATTTTCAAATTAAGCTGATGGAAGATCAGAATGTATATTATCAGCAGAAAATCTCACATTAACCTAAGTATTAAGATTTTAGTGGTTTCTTGATCTTTTCATTTAAAAGAAACCTCAAATTAACCAAAGTATTAAGAGTGATTTCTGCCAAAAATAGATTAAAAGATTAAAAAAAGGTACAACAAATAAAATCATATGCACACAAACTGTCACCAAGTGAATACAAAAAATCGTTGTATTGAGAGCATCTACATTCAAGCAACTCAAACGAGTTTCTAAATAACTGTTAACCACTTTTTAGAAATTAAGGTCTCTAAAATTTCTAACTCTCACATTCATGAAATTAATTTTAGACTTTCTATTAAGCTACATCAGTAATAAATTAAAAAAGAGAAATAATTTAAGCCAATTATTTGACTAACATGGAGTTTTTAAACAGTTTCTTAATAAGAAACTTTACTGCATAGTTTCTAAACAAGAAATTCTCTCATATTTCTGAAACCGAATTAGAAACTGCCATATCATATTAAAAACTCTAATAATACTAGAGATGTAGATGCTTTGATAGATATATATAAACAATAAAGATGCTCACACGATCGGGTTAAGAGAGGCAAGAGCCGCGCGAGAGGGCCAAGAGGGGGAGCACGCACGACAGAGAGGGAGATCATCACATGGGCAATAGTTCTTAGAAGTTTTTGTTAAATCAAAGAGGTGATTAGAACTATATTATTTAGCAGATTAGAATAAAATATCCACAATATAACCGTACATTTCCTTGTATGCAATATGCAGATGCTCTGAACAGTATTTTAAGGAATAACAACTTACGGAAAAATAAACTCCAGCCTAATTAATTAAGGACATGTTTTCTAAACCATTTTAATAGGTATGGCAATAGAAGTAAATGGTTTAGACCAGTATATTTTCAAAATTTGTCACACCTGAGAAACAATAACTAGTATGTTGCATATGAAACGATCATTAAATAAATTTTACAACAATCTTTCTACAATATCCTACAATTACAATATTTAGTATCCCTTCAAAACCAGTACTGGTATCAGTGGAGACGTTCACCATATGCGCACATCAGTGGAGATGTTCACCATAAGGGCCTATTCGGCGCCAACTCAGAAATGGGCATGGGCGTAGGATCAAAAAAATTTTGAACTAAATTTACTGTACGCGTGGGAAAAAAAAAATTCACTCTGAGTGAATTTTTTTTTTTTCCACGGCAACAGGAGTGCGCCGAACAGGCCCTAAGTGTATAAGGATTCTGTATATTCAGAAATTTCAGTGCTGTTATGTAGTTTCAATCACTAAGAATAAAAAAATAGACAATTCATAAATCATTCCAAAATAATAGTCATTTTCAATCAATCAAGTTATGTAATTATTGTGTTATGTATATGATTCAACTTTTCAAATAACGTAGACAATTGGATATGCAAAATGTTGAAATGACAAATTTCACATTGTTTGATGATATATTTTTTTTAAAAGTTAAAATTTGAAATCAATTAAACATACACCAAATTTCATTATAAAATTTATAAGTATAATATGTGAATAATATAGATCAGGATTTCAAATTTTTTTTAAATCATTAGAATTTATCAAATGAAAAATTTATCAATTAATTCCCTCTATTATATATACTCTCTCATATATATACTAGGTACTAAATAGTCACGCTACAAATACAAACTGAACATAAAATACTTGGTGTACATTCAAGCGAGTAGCGGACATTTTTATTAATATCCAAAATTAATAACGAAATATTAATTATACCCAGCTAAGCTGGGTATTTTTAAAAATGTCCAACCCGGCTATTTTTTGGCCGGTCAGGAGTTTTTTTTTTTTTTTAAATGTTTGTTAGATTACTTCTTTTATGTATAATTAGCATAATTATACTAAAATACGCTAAATTACTTGAAATTATGTTAAATTACACTAAATATATGGTAAATTACGCTAAATTAAGCTAAATTACACTAAATTACGCTAAATTACACTAAATTAGGCTAAATTATGCTAAATTACGCTAAATTAGACCGATTTTGTGCCATCTTTCATAAATCATAAAAAAAAATCCAAAAATAGTTAAAATTGGTATTCTACAAGTTCATTATATAACCAATTTACTGAGCTACTTAGATCGAAAAATATAAATGAAAATCTTAATCAGAAACTTCAACCCAAGTTTTGAGGCTCTTCCCTTTGTTTTTGGCAATTTTGAATTTCGAAATATAGCAAAGCGGTCACCAACACATACATCTTTTTGCAAGCTTTTCGAAAAATAGTTATTTGCTGAAGTCGGACACTCGAGCTCCGTTTATGGCCGTTTGAAGTTTCGTCATCATTTTTCGCTTTCTCATTGAAGATATCGTCTCTCTTAGCGTAATTTAACATAATTTCAAGTAATTTAGCGTATTTTAGTATAATTATGTTAATTATACATAAAAAGAAGTAATATAACAAATATTTAAAAAAAAAACTCTTGACCAGCCAAAAAATGACCGGTCCAAATTTTTAATCCAACCGGCCAAAAAATAACCGATTTGAGCATTTTTAAAAATATCCAGCTATTTTATAATTAATTTTGGATATTAATAAAAATGTCGGAGCGAGTAGCGACCTGTTCAAAAGAAAAACAAAAAAGACAAATTTTCGCCTCCCCGGTTCAGCTTTAGCCACGTGTCCTACTTTCCACTCAGTAATTCCATCCCATGGTTAATTGCTGACTGTGCAAACGGACGGTGCAAACGATCCCACGAGACCCATCAACATCTAATCTCCGATTCCTCGGAAATTCCACACGCGTTCCAGTGCGGTCCAACGCTTTTTCACCGTCGGATCACCGACCACCCAGAAATAAACGAATTCGGTTCCCCTTAAATTTAACACACACAAAAATTGAATCCCCTAAAGTAACTTAAATTTTGTGTTTAGATATGTATCGTGCGATCTGCTCTAGCACGAGTATTGAAGGAGTAAGTACATTCCACCTTGGACCAGATTAGGCCGGATTCTGATCGGACGGATCCATATCTAAACTTAATTTGAGTTACTTTATGGGGTCGGGAATAGAATATGATTTGCTACGCTTCTAAGATGTCTGTCCCAAATTCCGGTGTTCCATGACCAGTTGAAGTTTGTGGTGCATTTTTTGGTGTACATTAGCGAAATTCAAAACTCTCCTGTTCTGTTTGACCTCCGGTATGTTGTTCCTCAACTATAGATTAATTTAGCGCTACCAATGATACCAACTTCCAATGTCCAATTAAACTCCTGCCTTGTTGCTTGTTGGCAGAATCACTTTCTGTTTATAGAATCGATATTACTTTTTTGCTTTAAATGCTGATTGTACCTCGGGAACAACATAAGTGAAGTGTTTAGTACCACAACAAACTACAGGCTACCGTGCGCGCTTCGTCTCTCTTTTCCCCTTCCACTCTCAGGCGAGCTCTTCTCACTAAACCAGTAGTCACTGAATTCCACTTCCCACTTCGATTTCTCAACTGCATCCCCTCCAGTTCTTCTTGCAGCCCACAGAACTTGAGGTTGATCTCGGCTTCTCCACCAATGGAAGCCAGGGCGCACCTCCTCCAGTGCGGCTGCGACCAACTTAAACCATCTCCGTTCTCCATTAACAAATCCAAAACAAAATCTTCTTTTTCGACCGTTCCTTCTTTTGCGAGGTTCAAGTCTAGGCGATCACGTGTTGTAGCTGTCGCCACTGAACCCAAATCAGTCCCCACTGTAAGAGACTATCTCAAATTCAATCTAATATAGTCCATTTTTTCTGAATTATAAATTTGTTGAAGGGAAATATTGGAAATGCAGAGGTTTGAAAATGTATCGGAGGAGATAAAGAGAGTAAGAAAACAAATGGAGGAGGATGAACAGCTTTCGAGTCTCATGCGGGGCCTTCGCGGTCAGAATCTCCGAGATTCGCAGTTCGCAGATGAGAACATTCAGCTCCGTCTTGTAGAGGTATGTTTTGACATTAGCGCACGTCTCTGCGTGGTTGAATTATATATGAATCACTTGAAATGGAAAAGGATATATGTGATAATTTTTTAAAAACTGAATCACCCTTAACTAAGCTTAGCCCGATAGAGTTTTCAGTGAACCTGATTTAAGTATAGTTTGGACCTAGTTGATGATTTAGCTTTACTGATGGTAAAAATAAGCTGAGATGTATACCAATTTGTATGGCCTATTTAATAAAATAATTATTTCTCTGCATGTTTTAGCTTTTCTTATTTCACTTTCTAGGTCGATGGGGTAAACACAAAAGATGCATTGCCATTGGTGTATGACCCAGATATAATATCAGCTTACTGGGGCAAGAAGCCCACAGCTGTTGCCACTCGAACTGTGCAACTTCTTTCTGTGGCTGGTGGTTTCTTATCCCATCTCATATCTGATTTGATCAACAAAAAAATCAAAGAGGTAAGTATATCACCATTCACCGCATCAAATTTTTTCTTAGTCACAATGTCTTATATTATTGCTATATGAAGTTACGTTTCGGTAATAATGCCATGACTTACAATGAAATAATCCACATCTAATACGAGATGCTTTGATCGTACACTCTGATCTGTCTGTCCATGATTACTGACATTCCATTTTTTTTTTTCAAATATGTTAACTCTGAAGATTTCAAGTTTGATTATGCAAAAGTGTAAGTTGATTTGCAGGTGATCGGTCTCCAATAACTTCACATGTGTAGTTTCTAGTACCCAATTTTATATAATTACACATAATTGAAAAGTTTTTAAACTTCCAATAATTAGTATGTAAAACACTATTTGCATAATTTATAAATGAAAGGAGCAATTCTATTAGAAAAAATGTAAGTTGAATGGACAAATCAAAATGGAGCCAACAATATTTAAACTGGATCAGATTACTTCATGACTTGACTGTTATTATGTTTTTTTTGTCTTCATTATGTGTTCTCTGTTTTTGTAGAATGAGGTGGCAAGGGCAATTGAACTGAGGGAAATAGTGACATCCCTAGGCCCTGCATATATAAAACTAGGCCAAGCACTGAGCATCAGACCTGATATACTTTCTCCCGCTGCCATGACAGAGTTGCAAAAGTTATGTGATAAGGTCCCTTCTTTTCCTGATGATGTGGCAATGGATTTAATCAAAGAAGAGCTTGGTCGGCCCTGGCAGGAAATTTATTCCGAGCTGTCTCCCTCTCCCATTGCAGCTGGTAAAGCTCATTTCAGTCTTATGCTTTTGTGTGATTTCCATGCATGCCCCTGCAAAACCTCAAGCACACATGCCTGTCAAAGTTTGACTATTGTGCCTAGTTGTAAAGTAGGAAAATACACACATTCATGGCCCTTATAAGTTCCGCTGAAGAGGCTCCAAATTAATCCTCCTACCTGATTGATTCTTTTTTATATATTAATTTATTTTCAGAAGAGTGTGACGAGTATATGATATTTCCTTTGTTCTAGAGGTGTTGTGTGTATATTACTAGTTAAGTATGATATATTTAGGTTTTGCTGGGGCACATGAAACTTTTTCTTATTGTGGGTAACAATAGCATATAAAGCCTATATATATAGCTTATTAGGCCAGCACACGTTATTCCCAAAATGTGAGAGAAAAAATTGCATCAATTCTATACTAATGGACCAGACTGAACCAGCTAGCCAGTACTGGACTCATCTGGTACATTACTTGGCCATTTTGGAGATGGAAATATTTTCTTACTGTTTCTTGATTGGCAATTAACTTTAAGCCTCAGTCCAAGTCTATGCATAAGAACCTTTATTAAAGTAAAAAAAAGAGTCAAAAGAAATAAATTGAAGTTGGATATACTAGTGCCATTGAAACACTTTTCCTTGATGCCTTTTGATATGATTTAACTGAAACACTTTTCGCTGATGCTTTTTACTCTTATGCTATAATTGTAGCATCGTTGGGACAGGTGTACAAAGGCCGCTTGAAAGAAACAGGAGAATTAGTAGCCGTGAAAGTTCAAAGGCCTTTTGTACTTGAGACTGTCACTATAGATCTCTTCATCATTAGGAAATTAGGGTTAGTACTAAGGAGATTTCCACAGGTAAAGAGTAGTTGCATTTTTGTCAAAGCTTCACTTTTCTGAAGTTTAGATTTAGGTATATGTCTGTTAAGGATGAATACTGCCATCCCAACATTGTTGAATCCTTTATAATTGGAGCTACCTGTGTTGTACACAAAAACTTCAAATGATTAATCATTGAGGTTATTTCTGACTTAAGTTAGCTTCCCTTGGTGTGCTAGTCAATGCTTAAGTTCCATATGTCCTTTGATACCTTTCTTTTATATTTTTTCTCGATAACAATTAGAAATTGTAATCTCGTGTCCTAGATCTCAGTTGATGTGGTGGGGTTGGTGGATGAATGGGCCGCTCGCTTTTTTGAAGAACTTGATTATGTGAATGAGGGAGAGAATGGTACCCAGTTCGCTGAAATGATGAGGAAGGATCTTCCCCAGGTAAGCATGAGACTTTTTGTTTGTTTTTGTCATAAACGTTGTTCATATTAATGTTTTTGCTTTTTTTGCTTAATGCGAAATGGCTGGCTAGAAATTTCATTGTTCACTCTTCTAGCATCATGATCTGTATGTGCAAGTTTAAGTGCATACTACTGGTACCAGAAGGGATCGATTAACCTGCTTGTATGTACAAGCTGTCTAGTTGGTGATCTGTCACTCACCTATTATCTTGGTATCTTTTGTTTGCAATTCCAGGTTGTCGTACCAAAAACATATACCAAATACACATCAAGAAAAGTTCTCACCACAGGATGGGTTGAAGGAGAAAAGCTATCACAGAGCAAAGAAAGCGATGTTGGAGAACTCGTCAATGTAGGAGTGATTTGCTACTTAAAACAGGTTGGTTGAAAACTACGCATTTATTCTTTTATTAATATAACCTAAAGTCTGAACAGGAGCGTTATGAGACCAAACAATGGCCAAATTTATTGTGTACAGTGTAATCAGAATTGGTGTCTATATATACTAAGAGGTACTAAGTCAAACTGGGCAGTGTTGCAGCTTTTCATTCCTCTTACCTGCCAACTTAATGTGCACAAATAACACAGATTGATTTTTGCAAGAATCTAAAATTCTCACAAAACTTATTCAAAATTTCCACATTGGTATGACAGAAGTCCCTCAAAATTATAGCCACCATGTTGGTGCTTACAATTATTGGTATATTAACCCTGCTGTTGTACATAATATGTTATTTATCTTTTGCATCAGAAGCACTAGTTTTGTATGCAATTTACATTTTTATGTTTACAATATTACCACATATTTTGGATTACTTATTTAGTAAAAAAATTAAATCTTTGTAGTTGCTTGATACCGGCTTCTTTCATGCTGATCCGCATCCTGGTAACATGATTCGAACTCCTGATGGCAAGTTGGCCATACTTGATTTCGGTGTGTATTTCTTTATCTTTTTCGCTTTTTAAACTCTGTATATATCTCTTTAGATTGTAAAAATGTGAATATGCACTTTGTAATTCATTCTCAATTGCCTCAATATGCACTTTATCGCTCAGAATAATGCAACTTTCATGAAGGATCGGTATCACGGTATTTTGTATCAATACTGCACCTGTCAGGTCAGGTATTGGTGCATATATTCTAGCCAGTACCCAGTAGGCCAGAATCATCCTTTTTGGATTCAATTACAATTTCTCTATTACCCCTTTTGTTTCCTCTTTTGTCTTCTTGTTATTTACATCTTCAGAAAACACAGTAATATTATGTATTTCCATGCAGGGCTCGTGACAAAACTTACTGACGATCAAAAGTACGGGATGATAGAAGCCATAGCACATCTAATCCACCGCGACTATGATGCAATTGTAAAAGATTTTGTCAAGCTTGGTTTCATTCCAGATGGGGTTAACCTCGATCCTATTTTACCCGTGTTAGCCAAGGTCTTTGATCAGGCTTTAGAAGGAGGTGGCGCCAAAAATATTAATTTCCAAGAATTGGCATCTGATCTTGCACAGATAACCTTTGACTATCCTTTTAGAATCCCTCCATATTTTGCCCTGATTATTCGAGCTATTGGCGTTTTAGAAGGTATTGCATTGGTCGGCAATTCTGATTTTGCTCTTGTCGATGAAGCTTATCCCTACATTGCACAGGTAAAGTATCTTTCCCAATTCTTGTTTAGATTGGAAATATTCCTAATTTCAGTTGTTATATCACCAAAAGGAAAGTGTGTATCACCAAAAGGAAAATGTTCCGGATGTCAAGGACTTCTATTTTCCCTTTATGTTTCCAGGAGTATATAGCCTAAAGCCCTAAAGGCATGATTCCTAACTAAAACATTTAACATTTAGTTAACAGTACTGTATAGTGCGCTGATGTAATCTTCTGTGCTTTGGTTCTTTAAATTTTGGTATTTGCACACTTTTTTTATTTTTTTTCTCTTTTTCTTTTCAATAGAGACTATTGACTGATGAATCACCTCGGTTAAGGAGTGCATTAAGATACACAATTTATGGAAAGTCTGGTGTGTTTGATGCTGAGAGATTTATTGATGTGATGCAAGCCTTTGAGAATTTTATTACGGCAGCAAAAAGTGGAGGTGGTGAAAATTTGAAAGGAAGCATGGCTGAACTCGGTGTTTTACAAAGTCAACCAGGTTCCTCTTTGGTGTCAGTGCTGCCATCTATGATCTCTGGACCAGAGCAACCAATCAAAACTCGAGCAGCGCTTGCATTTTTGTTGTCTGATAAAGGAAATTTCTTCAGAGAGTTTATTCTTGATGAGGTATATTATTGGTTCTGTTATTCCAATAAAGTATCAATAATGTTTTGCTGCGTTGCTAGATATTACTAATTGGTGAATACTATTACATGGTATTGAGTGTAGATAGTGAAGGCCATAGATGCGGTTTCAAGGGAACAATTGGTACAAGTTGCGACTGCTTTGGGTATAAGAAATCCGGTGCTGGTTTTCGGAATGGCTCCTGTAAGGACTACGGCTCTTCTACCAACAATTACTGAAGAAGACAAGGTCATTTTAAATAATGTGGAGAAGGTGGTTAAGTTTCTTATGGCCGGGACTTCAAATTTAAATTCTACATCTGACAGGGTAATTCTGCAAATCATTATTTAGTTTAATTTTGTTGTCGAACTGTTATTTTGTCACAAAAGTTTGCATCTTCCATACTTGAACTGCATCATCTGTTGGGGCCAAATATTAAATATGTGCACATCAGTGGCATTTGTACAGACTCAATACAATGCATATGTTACTATTTTCTTAGTGCGCATATTTTTTTTTCATTGGCAGGATATGAATGTGGCAAATATTATTCAAGAGCTTCTTCCAGTATTGCCGGGAATATCTGTAAAGGTGCTACCAGATATAATGATCAGACTGTCTTCTCGCATATTCGCACGGATAATCCGAGAGGTTTTTTTGTAGATACTTATCATTCCTTGCAAAATTAGTCTGACTTCAATTTTTGTTTGCCTTTCTTGCGCATGTATAGCATTAAGTAACATATTTCTTGTGTATAATGCCACCTCAAACTTTAGAAATAACTACAGATCATTCATCATGAAGTTACATTTCTGTTAAGCCATCAGCTGTTTTGGTTACTTTGATGCTAGTGTAACCCACTTTGGCTTGGTTATATATTATTTCTTTTTTAAATATTTACTCTATTTCTCAAACTTTTGAGATGTCTATGCGACCAGTATTGGCATGTGCAGCACATATTTCAATCTTGAAATCTAGCAATGAAAAATATGATGCATCTAGACTTGAGCATCTTCCGTGTAATTTGGATTCAGTGTGCATATTTTATTTGTTCCTTTTTGTATAACCTTTTGGTGTTAAGGTTTATAAATTGATATAGAGATTGCGGTGTATATATATACACAAAGAGAGGTTTTTCTTTGTAATTTGCATCAAAATTAATTTCTAGGCAATTTCTATTTATACAAGTGTTAAATTGCTTTCTGCTGAAATGGAAAATTCCATAACATTAACTTGATACGTGGAAAATAAATATAACCTTTTGTTCTAATGCTTGTATATGGTTTGCACTTGTTGTGACCTTTTGGACGACTTCAAAATGAGTCAAGCTCTAGAAATTGTTTTAGTGCTCCTTTTTATTTTTTTTGAAAAAGAAGTTTGACTTGATTTAAATGATAGTGTAAGTAATTAAAATGTCAAATTAATTCGTCATCATAGTATCTAAAACTTTTATTATATGATTGGGATCATTGTATTTGTATACTTGCGATAAGGTTGAATTGCAAGGTTTAATTGTCGGGGAAAACAATTAGTGTACAAGTAATATTACTTTCAACTTTAGCACATATTTTTAAGTAATTTGAAGATCATGGCAACGTTGCTAAGCAACAAGAACTTTATGTAGCACGCCACCCTATACATTGATCATGTATGTGAAAAGTGTAAAGTTAATATGCCATAAAAAAAACATTAGTCAATCCAGCTCACACCTGCTCCTTCTGTTCCTGCTTTTCTCATCACCTCTCTAATATTAGCGGAAATATCCCACAAACCCACGCTTGCATATGCATTTGAAAGTGTTATATAACCTGATACATCATCTTTAGAGAAAAATCCTTCACCAATTTGACCACCACCTCCATTCATCAATGGTGACAGGATCGACTGTTTCTTGGTTTCTATTTGGCCATTTCAAATAGTGTGGTAACATTGTTTGTTATCTTGGATTTTTTTTTTAGGAGAAGAATTTGTGATAGTTTGGGTAATTATTAACTAATAGGAATCCCTTAGGGCTTAGGGGCTGTTTCAAATGGTGGAAAATTAGGGAAGGAGTATTTTTGGATTTTTCTTTCCTTGGGTTGTTAGACATTCAAATTTCTCAAGATAAAATAATTGATTTTACAAAGTAGTTATATTGCAGAAATAATAATTAATATCAACATCGTAAAATATATTTACGTTTGATTAAGAAACTAATTATAATCATGTGAAGACACATACATAAATCCCGAGATCTATAAAGTTTATAATCTGGTGAAAGATAATAAAAAAATTACAAAATAATTACTCTTGAGATTTTTTTTTTATTGAAGCAATTACAATGTGCACAACTCAATCAATCAAGTTCAAAAAATACTTCAAAATTTGAGACGCTGCGTCCCGCTGTCAAGTCTATTTTTGAAATTTAGGAGCAAGACCGACATTTCATTCTTACTGAATTTGTTTGCTTAGCAATAGAAAACCTGCTACTCCAACGAATGCCATTTCATTCTTACTGATTTTATTTATGTGCTGCAATTAATAAGTTAATTCGAAACTCTTTAGAATCCAATACTACCGGCTCCGTACTCTACATGTCATGACACATTTTATGTGACCAATTCATCACATTTATGTGACCGCTTGCTTAAATATATGCTTATTATCACCTCTTAATTTTTCGATGAAAATAAAAATAAAAATTATTTACAAAAGATTCTCTCAAATATATATGTTCCATTTATACACATGTATTTGTTTAGGGTTGTAAAGTAGGATGTTAAAATAAAATATCAGAGGAAATCAATTTAAATTTAAATCGAATTAAAAAATTATTTTTATTAAAATATATATTAGATGTAGGATAATATATGTATTATTAGCAACAAATCAGATAAATAATGCATATCTCGAGATATTAGACATTCCAAGCACACCATGACATTCTTTCTTCGACATCTTTTTATCGATATTCTAAGCACACTATACGAATCGTCTGATGCGCTTGAGGGGCTAATAGAGTACTAAGAGGGATCTCCAGTCAAGATGAAATGGACACCACAACTGCAGCACTATCTCCAAACAACTAATGAAACTACCAAGTATTGTTAGACTGTTAGAGGTTGTTAGACAGTTAGCAATTGTTTGTTAGATATTATGTTATGACATTTAACCAAAGTTAGATTCAGATAATCAGAATTAGATATAGGATTAAGCTTTCCTATAATTCTCTATAAATATTGTACTGTTACATAAATCAGAGCAATACAATACAAAGCATAAATATTATTTCTTCGTGATTGGATTATCGTCACTTACCTCAGCGATATATATAATTAGTTGTAATTATATAGAGGAGGGTTCAAATGCCTCCATTTTTCATGCCTCCACCATGCCTCCATATTTTAAAACTTTAATAACTCAAAATTTAAAACTTAAAAGCAAAAATCAAACCGTTGGATATGGTCTACATCATTTTATCTATACACGTGTAAAAAATTATGATATTTCAATTTTGTTTTGGTTGTCATCAAGGGCTTGTAAAAAACATACTAATGTGGATAATTTCTAGACGTTGATTTTTCAACTTATTGATTCACATAAAAATAAAATCGAAATGTGATAATTTTTTATAAGCACATTGATAAAATGATGTAGATCACATCCAACGGTTTTATTTTGACTTTTAAGTTTTAAATTTTGAGTTATTACAGTTTTAAAATATGGAGACATGGTGGAGGCATTTGAACCCTCCTCAATTATATATATCATCGCCTCTTCGATTGTCCGGTTTATAATGAGTTGTAATTATTAGTTTAATCCCACGACGTCAGGTTAAAAGTTGTTTAATGTTTATATACAGTATTTCCACCTAACTAAGCATTATCTTGATCACATTCCGGATATATGAGGTTGATGCGTGAAGCCCTTTACAAATCATAGCAACAAACCAGCAGTAACGGTTGAGGAGTAAAGTTCATACGCGACATGCGTAACTTAGCCATCCCAATTTTTTTTTACTATTTGATTTTTTTTTTGTTTACATAAATTTATTAGACTCAAATCAAACAATTCTTTCATAATCAAAATCATATTTTTTAAAAGGGGTAAGTTAGTCATTTTTATGCCTGTCTGTAAAATAGATTCTTGTAGTAATTAAGCTCCGAGGTTAGAGCATGAGCATCTCATGCTTTAATTGGTTTACATTGTGATTCGCACGCTGCTCGAATTAATCTAACGGATCAGATAAGTTGCACTTTTTTTCCACAGCGTGATCTGCGGAGCCATATGTATAACGGGTGGAAATTGTGCTTAAAAAGGGTTAAATTAATAAACTGTACATTCACACGTATTCAACTTGTCGCAACCGATCAATCAAGAAGATCTATCAGCCTCCTGCTCCACCAACTGGAGTCCGGATTCCCTAAAGTAACCCAATTTTTGAGTTTTGACGTGTACGGTGCCTATTCGGTGGTAGCGCAGGGGGCCAGTATTATTTGTGGGGTCCAGGTTCTTTAGGATTCGTGTTAGAGCACCTTGGACGGTTTGGATCAAAACTCAAAAATTGGGTTACTGTACTGGATCTGAATTCCCACCAACTGGAAGGTAAATGAATCGTCTGATCTGCTAATTTAATGCGGTGGTCAGATTTTCCTTTTTCTCAATCTTTATGTTGCGAGCTATATGCTGCTAACCGCGTTGCAAGTGGTGGTTATCATAGAATGGGTTTAATCTAATGCTACTACACGAAGAGCTAAACTTTCATTGCCATAGAAAATCACGAGACACGTACTCTCTCTCCATTTTTTTTGTTATAACGCTCCCACCAGATAGCTGGCTAAAGGAAAATTAGAAAATTAGTCGTGTTACAAACTAAAAAATTAAAAGCCGTTAAAATTTGACCATTATTTTACTGATGAAGAAATATCTACAGTTTCAACTTTTTAGGTTAAATAACAGTTTTGAGGATATTGAATGGATGTACCCAAAATTTGGATGTAAAATCTACAATTACCCTTTTTTTTAATATAACTGAGGGAATAAATTTTTTTTACTTACAAGCCCATGTAATTACAGGCTAGTCTTTGTTTATTTTTTTGTGCAATGCTATATGAATTATCCTGTTTATGTGTGTGATTTGTGTTAATCTGTATTTTTAAATGATGCATATTGTGGTTGATTGTGATAATCTTAGACTTGATTTAGTCAGTATTAAGAATTGATTGTGTGTTAATGTGTATGGAATTAATCAGTATTATTTTGTGCTATTAAGAATTGATTATTTGGTTCTGACTTGATATTTATTTTAATAATGTTGATACAAGGGATTGATTTTTTAGATATTAAGAGTTGGTGGAAAAGATATTAAGAATTAGTATAAAATATATTAAGAATTGGAGAGAAAAACTGGAATATAGGTGGTGTGTCAAATAATATTAAGAATTGGTGGAAACGATATTAAGATTTTTTAGATATTAAGAATTGGAGAGAAAAACTGAAAGATATTAAGAATTGGTGGAACGATTATTAAGAATTGGTAGAAATGTTATTAAGAATTCGGTGAAACAATATTAAGATTTTGAGTTGTTTTAGTGTCATGCTGGGCAAAAAAGAAAAAACAAAGACAAAAGAAAAGAAAAGAAAACTGATGTTGCGCCAGAAATGGTCCAATGGTCAAAGCCTTTGACCGTTAGAGTTGGGAGATGTACGGGTGATTGTAATTAGGGGACTATTATCGCATTCTTTAAAATAATTACTTCCTCCGTGCTTGTCACCTTGATCTTGATATTGAAATTTTGTTGTCCCGTTAAATAGGCTTGAGATGACCGATTATCAAAAAATTTTGTCTTTGTAATACAAGTGTTAATTTAATAATATAATTAAAATAATAAAAAGTAATATGTATAATAGAATAGTCTTGAGATGACCGATTATCAAAAAAATTTGTCTTTGCAATACAAGAGTTAAATTAATAATATAATTAAGATAATAAAAAATAATATATATAATAGCTGTATTGTATTTTAAATTTTTAAAAATTATCGTATCGCCGTATCCGATACAATTTCCGTACCCGTATAAATACAACATAGCATACAATTCACCCGAACATCTTGTGTGCATATTCCATTCCATGGAGCCACATTTGAAGCACAAAGCTAGTGTGCATATTCCATTCCATGGAGCCACATTTGAAGCACAAAGCTAGCGCCTAACACCACCATTTTCTGCAAAGCACCCCATCCATTCCTCAGCATTACATAAATGTATGTAACTGGGTCCCCGCATTTCAACTGTCTCCAGGTCAGTGCATGTGATGTGCATGCAAGAAGCCCGTTCCAAACCATACTTGTTGAAATCGGGAGCAGTCCGATGTGTTCAACCCGCATCAAGATTCGCAAGAATAGCATTGAAATTTGTGTGAATCAAACAGATATTGATTAATGCTGATTATATGATTCATTATTTTGTATATTCTTGGCAACACTACATATTTGTTATTTTAAGCCAGATATTCTTCGTTGAATTTTTCTGTTGTCTTTTGTGACTTTTCTTTTTTTCTATATACAATTCCTACGGGCAACGAATGTAAATGTAATTTGAACAAAATCTTATTAATGTTTCTCCTTAAGTAAATCGGTTCGGTTTCATATTTAGTGAATATATTTTGTTGCCTTCCATATGACAACTTCACATTAATTGGGGCTAATAATTTATCCTTAATCAATGGAACCGCCACATTCTTTCGTGTAGATAAAAAAGAGCATGCAGGGTTGATAATTAAGTTACATCCTTAAAACTATATTAAAGAACTTGCATAAATAAGATAGCAAAATCTATCATGTTGGCTAACCGATATTACTCATGATCAGTGCACATCAAATTAATTAGTTCAAAATACACAAAGTACCTCCAGAAACATATCCAATAGAATCCACAACAAGGGTTTAACATAACCACAATTATTTACCTACTTTGTTTAGCTTTCAGCAGCTTGAACCACGGTTTCAACTTGAGTGATAACAGCTTCTGCTTCTTCAACCTCAGTTCCTCCCTCGTTTGACTCTTTAATCTCGGCCTATAGAAAAAGTATATAAATTATTATTAATGAACGATTTGTACACAAAGAGAGACTTTTATTATGTACCAAATTACAAGGGTGGAACTAGAAAATTTAGATTGGGGGCACTGAAACATAAAATACATAATATGAGAAAATGCATAATGTGTGGTGGGATTTGAACCTAAGTCTCCACAACCACGAAGTAGAATTCTAACTACTAGGCTACCAAAACACATTTAGCATTTTACGAGAGGGGGTTAAACTATATAAAAACTTAAAAAAAATATGAAAATTCAATTAAATTTCAATATACATGATTAAATTTTAAGATGGCTAAGCACCCCCTAGTATATATGTAGAACCACCCTTGCCGAATTAAAATTAGGCTTAGATTTACTTTTGCAGACATCAGGTTGTAGTACAAAATATTATCAATACAGGTGCAGCAATGATGAAGCTTAGTAATGATACGTATTAAGTCAACAATCTACAAATTGATATTAGCGTACCAAAGTAGCTTTGAGGTCAGTGAGTGCAGCTTCAAGTCTCTTGCGGCAATCTGGGACCATCATCCGAGATTCTGCTAGCACATTCTCCTGTCAGGTTTTCAGATACAAGTGTAAACAAACTCAATAAAAAGTACTTCATAATTGATGGTTTTCTCAGTTTTGCTCACAAAACTAGCAGGCAGTGATAGTAAGTTGTAAACAAATTATAAAGGAAAGAGAAGTTAGTAGTAAACTTTAGGAGTATGACGTAAAGTGGTCAAAGGTAAAGGGTCTATGTTATGAGGAATCATATGAGGTCACCGCACTGCATATACAATTTTGGCGTATTTCAAAACCTTAATAATGTATATTATTTTCTTCTCAAAGTACTCCCAAGTCCAGCTAGTACTGTGCTGATTTCTGAATTACTTATAATTGTGTTTTTATGTCTTTTGTGTTGGCCAAAGCTTTAGCCTCAATCAGGCCACAGCAAAACAACTTTTGAAAAAGGAGATAAAAAATAGAAAATAAAAGACAGAAGGAAGAGGGAAGCTTCTATTCTATCATGTTATTAGCACATTTTGGTAAAAGACCCAACAAAAGGCAGTTAATTACGAATATTTAACTAAGTTATTTTTACCAGAGCAATGCCTTGAAATAACCTGAAAAAGTTTGAAGTTTTTTAAATTAAGATAATTCAAGGCAACTAATCATCCAATTATTGACCCCCCCCCCCCCGGTCCCCCGTTTCATCTTACTACCCACAATTCAGTCCGGATTAAATACAGAAGAAATATAAAATTAAACAAACTTCACCAACAAATCTACGTTTCTTTCGCAATAGCATTGAAGGGGAAAAATAACATACCTGTTGTTTCAGATCATAGGGATCAGCACCTCTCTCTTTCATCCCAGCAGTTTTTGCAGCTTCTTGCTCGACCTCTTTCTCATAGGAGTGCAGCTCCTTCACAATCCTCTTGCATGTGGAGGTCTTGATCTTCAAATTTTAATTGTTGCCATTTTCCTAGCTCAAGAAAATATGATAAAACTGTTAATCAGCATTTCCTAACCCATTTAGAATAAATTATTTTCAGTAATTGCAGTACAGTTTTGTCATGGATCCTATATCTTGAACCTCAATTAATCATAAAACCGCTCATTTTTATCTCACAGTAAGAATACTCTTTTCTATCTTTCATTCGCAAATCTCTTACTTATAGGTTTCACTTACAACATTGCCTTTGCGTCAGTAATGCTTTCGTGAGCTACTGTTAATAGGTCATGTTTAAGCTCTGATGTTAAAGGTGATAACAGAGAACAGAAACCAGTTTACATGAAACATAAACCAAGAAATTACACTTATGAGCTGATATACATGCAATGACATGTGATAGGCTGTTACTGGTTTGCTTTCAGCTGCCAATTTGATCACCAACAAACTCATTGGGGTTTACTGTTTGCTATCTGTTGCTAACTTGATCACAACAAACAAAATGGAATTGGGACCTGTGTCTTAAATACTATGGATTTGGATTGAACTAAACCACTGTAAAAGAA